>JAJKFI010019087.1:0-21138 GCA_029204185.1 Lerista edwardsae | reverse complement strand
AGTACCACTGCCCTACACAAGGTTGTTATAGAACCGTCTTTTTTTTTCCAGCTTCGACTCCCATTTATGATAAGGGAATAGCGATTATGCTAGACTAAATTACAGGATTGTTATAAACCAGTGTTTTCGCAAGTACCAAACGGGCTACCTTACAGGGCTGTGGAGAGCTATGCATTCGCAGTTGCAGCCCCTCATATGGGGACAGTGGGGGAGTGCATCTGAATTAGCAGGATCTCTCCCACCCACCCACACCCTTTCCGCGTGTAGTTTTTCGGTGCACGCGTTTCGAATAGCACGTGCGCACCAAAACGATTCCGGTTACGTTATCTTTAGTCTGCATGTAATGTACAATCGTGCAGCTTTCTCAGCTACTTGCTTATCAATATAGGCAAGAACAAGCCCAGGTTCGCAGCTCCTTCTTTGAGACTGTAGGTGGCTCTTAAAAGAGCCTTTTGGGTTCAGATGGCTCGAGAAGGAGCCCTCGTTTCCACCGGCGCGGGAGCCTTACTTGCTTTTTGCCTTGTGGCTCTCAGTTTTCTTGGGCAGAAGCACAGCCTGAATGTTGGGCAAGACACCACCCTGAGCGATCGTCACTTTGCCCAGGAGCTTGTTCAGTTCCTCGTCGTTGCGGATGGCTAGTTGTAGGTGCCGGGGAATGATGCGAGTCTTCTTGTTGTCTCTAGCCGCGTTGCCCGCCAGTTCCAGAATCTCAGCCGTGAGATATTCAAGCACTGCAGCCATATAGACGGGAGCTCCAGCACCAACTCTTTCAGCATAGTTGCCTTTACGAAGGAGACGGTGCACGCGACCGACAGGAAACTGCAGACCAGCACGTGAAGAACGAGACTTGGCCTTAGCCCGAGCCTTTCCTCCCTGCTTGCCACGGCCAGACATCGCTAACGACTTCGATGCAGTCACACACGCAGCAAAATTGAATAGGAAAAGAAAAAGAGACGGCAGTATTTTATCTAGTCCTGTGGATAGGAAAAAAGTCACATGATTGGTTGAAGAGCCCATCAGGAACAGCCAATGGGAAGCAGAGTTCTGACTTTGGTCACTGGTAAGAGAAAAGACCCTGTCCAATAAAAATGAGTGCATTATCGTCCATAAATTACACAAGTAAAGGGAAAGGTTGGCACCAAGGCATTTGATTCCCGTATTTTATAATTAATGCAAATTCACATTTTAATGTATTTTATATTTATATGTGAGTGACTCTTTGTGGAATGCATTTATAAAGTGGTGCCAAAGTAGGGAACAGAACCATTTTCAATGCTCAATATTCTTTCTAGGGATGATTTTTTACTTCTGTGATTTTTTATTTACTGGCAAGTATAGTTTGTAGTCACGAGATCCTGTACACATTGTTGCGCATTGTGTTCTCCTCTGGATACAATGAATGGTTCAAAGATTACTGTAACCTCCGGTCCCCATTGAGACTACTTTGTAACAACGACAGAATGCAGGAACGCTAAGAGTGATCCATCTTTAAAAATGACTTTGCTGTTTTGTAAAATATGATGAACATTCACCGGTCTAACTACTAGAGGAAATGGAAGAGTCAAAATAAAATGGTAAGCACTGAGAAACAAATGAGTCGCGTGGGACTGGAGAAAGGGGATTTTCATCACTAAGCGCTAAACAAATGTCTCTAGTGTTACCTTTTCGAAGTCTGGAAGGCGGGAAATTTAACAATCAACATGATTGGCTATTCTGGAGAATCTTTTTCTTCATTGGCGCAAATCGAATGCTTTCATTTGGAAGGGGAGAACAGATAACAAACAGCGCTCAGCCACCAAGCCCCACCCCCTGCCTTTCAGTTTTCCCTCTGGTCGTGTAACCAGCTATATATACTGTTTCATTATTTTCTTTTTCGTTCTCTACAATACAGCCTGTTTAGGAACTACCGTAGAGATGTCTGGTCGTGGAAAAGGCGGGAAGGGTTTGGGAAAAGGGGGTGCTAAGCGCCACCGGAAAGTGCTCCGCGACAATATTCAGGGCATCACCAAGCCCGCCATTCGTCGCTTAGCTCGCCGTGGAGGAGTCAAGCGTATTTCAGGCCTGATCTATGAAGAAACGCGCGGCGTCCTGAAGGTTTTCCTGGAGAATGTGATTCGCGATGCTGTGACCTACACAGAGCACGCGAAGAGGAAGACGGTGACCGCCATGGATGTGGTGTACGCCCTGAAGCGCCAGGGTCGTACTCTGTACGGATTTGGGGGCTAAAATAGTTACATGTCAATGCAGCAAACAAAGGTCCTTTTTAGGGCCACCTACTTCGCATCAAAGACTGACTTCACTTTAATAAGGTCCGATTACTTTGTCTTGCTGATTCAGATTATTTCATCGATGTATAGTTTAATTGTGGTTGAGGAGCTTTCCCCTATTTGAGCAACAATGGGGTCGATGGTTTGCGTGGGACTATCATTAGGTGCTGGTTGCTCTGTTTTTATTGTGCCGTAGTAGCTGTATGGGGAAAAGTTACATTTACCGCTTACTGGATTGTAGTTTATATTTAGATAATGGTTTTTCTAACGACGTGATAAACTCGCATTGTGATGGAAGATGATGAGTTAGTTTGCAAAGGTTTTTGGAGGCTTCGGTAGAGGTTTACTCTGCTTGCTTTTATGACGCTAGGAACAGCGTGTTCTACTGGTTCATAACTCCTATTCACCTTCCAAACGCTGCTTTATGGGGGCATGGTTTACCAAACTTGTAACTGAGTTTTCCAGGAAGTTATTCTGTGTCAGAGCAAATACTTTCTTCCGTTTTAATTTTCTAAAGCATAAAAAGCTATTTTGAAAAGTCAGCATATCACGCAACATTTCCAAACACAAGTTTACAGCTCCTTCAGTGAAAGAGTGGGTGGCCCTAAAAAGGACCTTTGTTTGCAGCATTGACATGTAACTATTTTAGCCCCCAAATCCGTACAGAGTACGACCCTGGCGCTTCAGGGCGTACACCACATCCATGGCGGTCACCGTCTTCCTCTTCGCGTGCTCTGTGTAGGTCACAGCATCGCGAATTACATTCTCCAGGAAAACCTTCAGGACGCCGCGCGTTTCTTCATAGATCAGGCCCGAAATACGCTTGACTCCTCCGCGCCGAGCTAAGCGACGAATAGCAGGCTTGGTGATGCCCTGGATATTGTCGCGAAGCACTTTCCGGTGGCGCTTAGCGCCCCCCTTTCCCAGACCCTTCCCGCCCTTGCCACGGCCAGACATTCTGTTCTCTGAACAGTAAACAGCGCTAGTGGTTTCTCTAAGCAGGCGGATGCTGCTTATATATCTTGGTGCTGGACCAGAGGGAAAACTGAGCTAGCAGCCGGGCTCAGTCTCCGCCTACTTTAAACTTACGATTCCCATTCAAATTGTGACGGTTTGGCGCGGGGTTTTTTTGTACTTTGAACCAAGTATGGGTCCTGATGATCCTGAGGAATTGCAAAGCTTCTCAGCGTGTCATCAAATGCTCACGCCTCATTGACCTCTATAGAACTGCGCTCCCGGAGGCCTCAAAGGCTGCATCCTTGTGGAAAATATCCAGTTGTCTATAACTGGATGTTTCCCTTTTGTCTGGTGTTTGTTCTTTGACGTTCTAAGTCTCATGAAAGGTGACAGCTGATAACTAACAAGGAAGATGTATTGAGATCTATGGAAACGGAAACAGAGAAGCATGTGTGTATTTACCCTTGAGCAGGCAATCACGCCTCAGGGCGCAATCCTAACCTACTTTCCAGCGCCGGGTTAAGGGCAAAGCAGGTCCACGGTGAGGGAACAAACACTCCCTTACCTTGAGGAGGGCTCCGTGACTAAGACTCCACTGCAGGATGCAGCACCTGCCCCATTGGCACAGCTATGTCAATGTTGGAAAGTTGGTTAGGATTGCCCCCTCAATCCACTTCGAAGGACAGCTCAAGGAGAACACACCACCACCATCAAAATGCTCCCAGTCTGATGAACATGGAGCTCAACAAACAATCTAGAAGGCAGTCCCCCCACCCACTAGTATAAAGGATAAAAACAGGAGTTTGAGTGGCTAGTAAAATGAAACTTTTTTTTTTGTCTTGTGAAGCTAGGTGGGTCCTGATCAACTTGTTTTAAAAAAATGAATCCTGGTGCTAAAATGTTTGGGAACTATTTATTTGAAGAATTTATACCCCGCCTTTCCCATGCTGAAGCAAATGCCCAAGGTGGCTTTACATGAGCAGGCTAGTCTAAACCACCATTTTTTTCAATGGGTTTTTTACAAATCTACAGTATTCTTGTGGTCTGCCAATCCTCAGGCCCAGATGTTGCCTTCACAGTGTGGTTCCCTCCTTTGGCTGCTGCCATCAAGCCTCAGCAGGCAATCGCAAGTCAAGCCTGGAGAGGTCCTCAAGTAAAGGTCGTATTCCCTTCTTTGCCGACTGGACCGCAACTCTCACTTGCGGTGAGCTAATCAGCTCCACAGCGACTCTGTTCTGCCACCACAGGTACTGCAGCTTGTCACAGCCTTGCATTGGTCTCCCATCCAAAAGCAAACTGCAGAGTTTCCTGCTCAGCTTCAGACAGTACCAGCAGCTCAACCATCAGTCCACACCTAACTACTGCAATAAATGATCCAAAGGACCTACTGTGTGTGGAGTGATGGCATGGAACACAGGACCCCTCCCACAGATCTCCTGTTCTGATACCAGTTCCAGCAGTGACCAGTTTTCCTTTTTGCTCTGGTTTTTTAAATTCCATTCTCAGTTTTTGTCTTCCTGAATCAAAGGCAGAAAAGGAAACATGTTGGCTTTGTTGGCAATTTGCAGGAAATGCCTGGCACACTCTCATGAACTGATGCAGTTACTTGGAGTTATGTTTTGGGACCAGGTGTTGTGTCTTTGTATGAACTTGATGTTGAGCTTCCACTTGTCGGGGTGGGGGGAATCAGGGCAAAAACATGCACTAATCCCTGGGAGAGGGATATATATTATCAGGCCAGGTAAAACCACTTTCCATGTGCAGAGCAGTGTGGAGGTCAGTCTTTGCTAACAAATCCTGCTTTGAAAAGGTAAAACCTTGCATGTCAGAACTACATTTGAAGTGTGGAAATTACTGTTATTAAGAATATTTATATAATTGCTTCTTAAAGGGAGCAGCAACTGGTGTGTGTATGAGCGATGTGGACTGCAAAAGGGTGAAGCTTCTGCTCCCCATGCCACATTTCTGGTACAGGTCCTCTCCCCCAGTTCCCACATCTACCATTTAGGGTTCCACATCTACCATTTAATGGTTCCCAAACTGTGAGTGGTTCCCACTGGTGAGTCACGAGCCAATTTCAGGTGGGTTGTGAAGCAGCCATATTGAAAATATGGAAAGAAGGGATGCCGGAAAGGGAGAGGGCATTGTGGTTGTTTTGCTTGTGTCAAGGTTGTAAATAGGCTTTTTACTTTCTGATTCACTTTGCTATTGGGAAATGGCTGAGAAATAACCCAATTTATTGCTGCATTTTCAGGAAAGCAGCAGGCTCTGGCATCACAATGACGCACTTCTGGCCATGACATCACTTCCAATGGGTCCCAGGCAGATTGTCGTTCTAAAAAGTGGGTCCTAGTACTAAAAAGTTTGAGAACCACTGATTTCGGGAATAGAAAGCCACCACACTGGTGTCAAGCTTGTGCATCACGAAATGTGTGGTTTGGCTCTCGGATGTGAGGGAGTGCACTTGCTCTAGTGATCAAGGTTGCCACCTTTTTTTTTATTGGCCCTGCTCCTGCACCTTTTACAGCAGTGAAATTTAATAGGTAGAGCATTTACTGACGCTGTCTCCATGTCAGGAAAGGGTTCTCCTACTCTTTGTGCGAGGCAGCTGGTAAAGGCACAGAATGGGGCCAGGGATAATGAAAGAAGCACACCAGACAGGAACTGCCTTGACATGGAGTCAAAAAAGGCAAAGCATTATACAGGCCAGGTAAAACCACTTTCCATGTGCAGAGCAGTGTGGAGGTCAGTCTTTGCTAACAAATCCTGCTTTGAAAAGGCATCTGTGTAATCCTGTCAACTCCAGTTCCAAGGTGTCCTCCTGTGCAGCCCAATCCTATCTGTGTTTACTTGGTCGAATGCCCTACTGATTTCAAGACGGCTTACCCACAGGATTGCTTTCCTGCAGCTTGAGCCAATGCCCCAATTTCAATGCATTGGATCGTGCCAAGTTCAGGCTGCGTAGGACTGGGCCATTCGGCTGTGAATTGTTTTGGATAGATGTCTTCAGCACTTACACTGCATCGCTTTTTATTATGTGAGAAAATTGCTAGGTGACAAAGAAGGGCCCTGATTGAGCTGGAAATGTGTCTGCTGTCTTTTTATGGCTTGTTCGATATAAATCAATTTTGTTTAAAAATGAAAATATGTAAGACCACATTCCTATTTCCTGCTTCCTCCTGTGCCTCTGCCCTGCAAAAAAAAAAAAAAAAAGCAGACTCTCGGGTCACACTGGGCCTCTGATTGCCTATGAATGAAGATTTTTGATGATGTCCTGTTTCCTGGTTGACCAGAAACAGGTCAGATACGTACAGCATCAATGCTTTGCTTCCTGTTCAACCTCAACCTCCTTCTGTGAAGCTTGTTGTTGTAGATCTTGTTTCCAAGAAGCCACCTGTTTGTTTCCACTTGGCCTGCTTCTTGGCCTGTAACAGCAGCATGTCAGCAACTGCCCTAGTTGCTGAGCAAAACTACCTGCCACTAAGGACTGGTTAGTCTCGCAGGCTCCCTATTGGTAACCAGATGCAACAAAAGACAGCATTCCTGTTTGTAGGGAGGGAACTTTGGCAGGAGCTGCCTGTCTTTTCCATTAATGGTTACTTTCTGTACTAATGTAAACAAAACTCTCTCTCTCTCAGAGGCGGATCTGCAGGGAGGGCAAAGCTCTAAGTGTTGCAAGAAGCCTTACCCTGTCATGTAAACCCCTCCTCTCCCTTGCTGCTGTAGCCAGTAAGCAATGCCAACATGTTGCTGTTCCCTGTGAGGATTGCCTAAAACGGTGCAGGAGAGGAGTGATTTCCACTGCAAGGTGAGGCTTCTTGCAAAACTTAGAGCTCTGCCCTCCCTTAGATCTGCCTCTCTCTCTCTCTCTCTCTCTCACTGCCCGCTCTCTGGAGCTTTGCCAAGGGCCAGGAAGGCTACGTATGGTGTTCGCAGGCCCTCCAAAGGCTTACTGCAGCCTTTGCAAGGCCTTTATTTGTTTTTGGCAAAAACTGAAATGTCATGGATGTCAGCATTTTGATGTTGTGATGCTCCAGTGAGTCATGGGTGAGTCAGGGGTGGTGGTAGGTGCGTGGCAGCAGCCAAGGGGGTGGCAGTCTACGGGCATGGGCCAGGGCCGCAATGGATCCTCCTAGCCTTGTTTTGTGCTGGTGCAGCAACTGATGATGTGCACACTGTTGCCAATGTGCTATAAAGGACTTTGTGCCAGTGCCGAAAAGAGGGATGCCCGTGGAAAGTCCCGCAACCATCCCACCAGCACCGGATTCCAAAGGTGTATGCGCCAGAGCAGGTGGGTGGATTGGGCCCACTAGGGGCAGAATTGGTGGTGCTGGTGCACATCTTTTCCTACCCCCACCTTCCCAGACCTGAAATCTCAACGCTGCTCCGTGTTGGACTTGTGGTGGCAAATTAGCAGGCGCAGGTCCCAGTAGTCCAGTTGCCATGGCCGGGGCTTTCCCAAATGCCCCCTTACCTCGAGAAGACCTCCAGCCTGTTCAGCCGCCATGTAGGAGAAAGTGCAGCCACTGATGCATCGGCTCTGGATAGGCTTGGGCTGCTAATCTAGCCCACGGACTGAGAGAGAAATACATTTTATTTGCAATGTATCGAATCTATAAGTACGTTTTCAGAAATCATTTCGATGTGACAGAAATCCCATCTGTGAAGTGTTGTGCATTTTGCCTGCCTGCCCGCCTCTGTCCAATTGCCATATCCTTGCCTGTTTGCTTTCTCTGACAGATTGCTGCAAGCAGGATTCTATATTAAGAGCATGAAACGTGTTCTGGTTTTGTGCCAATATCACTGTTGCTGCCGTGTGAGCATACTCCCAGGCGTATCTCTGTTCTGGTTTTTTTTAATGCATAGTTGAATGTCATTCAAAAGAACCGTTTTTTTCGAGGGGGGAAAAAAACATTTATCCCTGTCATTTCTTAGATGACCTCTATAATTCTCATCCAAAATGAGACTTTACAACTTTATGAAATACGGAGAAAAATCAAGCTGTGTGTGGGAGTTGGCATTATATTAAAAGAAATGCCTTTTCAACATAAATTGCTTGTGTGTCATGCATTTTATTCAACCATACTGGAATGTAGTACTGTACCACTGTGAGACTGGAAGCTTTCTTTAAACGCTCTATGAATGTGCTTGTCAATCCTGCTTTATAAATATGTTTTTTTACATCTGAGAAACTGATCCAATATTGTTTTCCCTTTTATAACTTGAATGTGTTATTCTTAGGCTTCAGTTCCATCTTCATACATATGTCACAACTTACATTTGTCACTGACTAGAAAGCAAGATGGGGCCTTTTCAATTGTGGCACCCAGGAAATGGAACCCCCTCCCTGGAGAGACCTGATTGGTCCTCTCTTTAGCCACTTTTCAACAAGCTGTCATGACACATTTGTTTCCCCAAGATTTTGATTTGATGTGAGCGTATTGTTTGGCTCTGGTTTGTACCTCTCTGTTTTAGCTGGATTTTTTTGGGTTGTCATAATGTGGTTTTTGAATAAGCCACTTGGAAGCTCTGGATGGGGCCAGAAAGCAGATTAAAATGTTGCAATGAATATAGTGCAATACATATTTTTACTTAATCTAGCACATCTAATTAACATTCACATTCACGCCCTTCATTTCATGCAGTATACGTCATAGTTTTTATTTGAATGTACAGTACTGAAGATAGAAAGCTCTTAATCTCAGACTTCCTTTATACCAGGACCAACTTCTTTCACCCCTGCATGACAAGCCACACCTGACCAAATTTCCCTCTTCTGCACACCTCTGATGACACAGGAGAGGAATCCTATTTTCCTGAACATCCTCTCCCCTGTGGCCCCTTCCCATGATTAATGTACAGAAACCAGAAACTGCTACATTGCACAGGATTTGCAAATCACTCCACAGTCTAAATGGATAATGTGATCTATCCCAGAAAAGCAATGACAATCTACCACATTGGCACACAGTGGCGTCACTAGAGTTTGCGTCACCCGGTGCTGGACGTCAGCGCGTCACCCCCCTATGATAGTTCTCCTCTTCCCACAACATACAATACATTACAATACCATATGTACAATCTAGTGTTATTACTAGAGTTGGTGTTACCCCCATCAACTTTATTTATTTTAACTATAGAACAGGTCACCCAACAAATTAGTAACCAACAAAAAACCTGTGGCCAATTTGATGACACACACACACAATTAAATAAGAGCTCTAGTATTAGCTCTGCTACATGGAAATGAGAACTGACTCATACTAATGATTTTTTAAAAATCACAATTTTTACATTAAAAAAGTTGTATTTTCAGTTTTTAGGTTTTTTGGCCATAGCTTTTGATAGAATAAAGATATGATACTCTGGTTTTTTTTCCATTGAATTCCTCTTGAAATTCCGCATCCAACAGTATATAACATGATGCTGTTGTTCTGTAACACCACAATTTTTTAAAAATTGCAATTTTTACATTAAAAGATTGTAAAAATTTTACAATTTTCAGTGTTTTTTCAGTGTTTTCAGTGTTTTTAGATTGACACTGAACAGCTGATGATGAAGTGTAGCAGCTCCTGGAGGTTTGGGCCCCAGTGAGATGACTAAATCTTGCACAGCACAGGAGCATATTCTCCTCCTGATCTGGGGAGGCAAGTGGTCCAGGGCAGTTTGCCACCAGCTGCTTGCCTTGCCTGCCAGAAAAGATCGGGCTGCCTTTGCATTGCCCAGTGGAAGAGTGCAGGTCAATGAGTAACAGGAGGAGACAGTGACTTAATAACTAAATGAATTATGCTCCAATGGCTTTTTAGTTGGGGGGGGGGGGGGCTACGATTTTTAGATACCTAAAGCACAATGTAAAGCAGCTCCTCCCCCTTGCCTTTAGAGCCATTTGTGGCT
Organism: Lerista edwardsae; assembly: GCA_029204185.1. Classification (NCBI taxonomy): domain Eukaryota; kingdom Metazoa; phylum Chordata; class Lepidosauria; order Squamata; family Scincidae; genus Lerista; species Lerista edwardsae. The sequence goes on along the minus strand of JAJKFI010019087.1, from coordinate 11,020 downwards.
ATAAGAGCAAAACTTTTCCGTTTTGCTCTTGTAGCTCCCAGTTCCAAAGGCGAGGGGGGAGAGGCTGCTTTACACAGGCGTTCAGGCACCTGCAAAAAATTAGCACTTTGCCCCCTCCTCTGGGTACACCACTGTTGTGATTAATAACAGGCATGAATAAAATAGCACGTCTTCTACATCCCGAATGGATAGAGGTGGGAGAAAATGGTGATAATGAAGTAAAAACACATCCCACCACTTTCTGCACTTCTCATTTTTGTAAAAAACCAAAGCAAAATCCAAAACCATTTTATTTAGTTTTTATTTATTATTTAATGGGGGTGCATCAGTAATGACTGCGCTGACACTATACCACCTATATCTCCTACCTACCTAGTGATTATAATTTGTAATTATATTGTAAATTTTGAATAAAAACACATAACACTACTTTCTGCACTTTTAACTTTTGGACAACAATGAAATCTGCTAAAACCCAAAATGGTTTTCTCCCACCTCAACCAATGGGAGACCAATCTCCATTTGTTATGTCTTCATTTGCTGGTGTAATGCTTTCTGGTACTTCTCAGTGGGGCAGGAAGGGTAGTGGCTTGTTAAATGTGACCTCATTTCCCAGCTTCTTTGGGGAAATGATGTACAATAGTTCTGATGTAATAACCTTTGAAGCCAATAGCACAGTGAAGTCATGCGGTTCCTCTTCCTGGTTCACATGCAGCACACACAAAGCCTGTGTGTTTGCATTTCTCACAGTCCATACTTGTGCAGTGGACTTTGCAGGAAGAGCGGAAATGTCCTATTTATGAGCTGCCTTGGGAAAATATCCGACATCTCTCAATCAGTGAAGCAGTTGAGCAAAGCTGAGCCAATTTAATTCTAATAAGATTCCTGAGAAATTTATGAGGTGGGGCTGCTTTGCTATGTACACGGGAGGTTGACCAAAGAGTTCCTCTCTGAATGTTTATTTTAGCTAGCTTCAGTGCTTGGACTGGGAGGAGAAACAAGGAAGTAGAATGAGATGGCTTCATTTCCAATTAGGCCAGACTCGGAACCAAATTTGGCCCAGTATTGTCTACATCAATGGTTCCCAAATGTGTTAGCATTGGGACCCACCTAAAAGAAGGTGTCACTTTACCAACTGCTCAAGCCTCTGTGGCTTTCATGGTGATTGGGCAGCAATGCACCCAGTTATGTCATCCGGGCGTGCCAGGAAGCGGAATGCCCGGATGATTGACAGCCCTCCGCCCCTATGGCGGAGGGCTGCCACGCCTCCCTGAGCCTCACAGCGCCCGAATCACTCCATTTCAGAGCGATTCGGGACACTAGGGAGGGAGGGCGGGCCCAGCAGCAGCTCGCCCATCCTCCGGAGAGGCGGCGTGGCCCGGTCCGGTCCGCAGAACTAGCGGAACGGCGTACCGGGCCGTTCCGCCTGGATGACGCCACTGAATGCACCCCTCCCCCAGTAGCAGGTAGTTTACCTGCACATAGCCTAATCTGCCTTGTCAGTTTTGCAGCCCACCAAAAATTGAGTTGTGACCCATTGGTGCATCACAGACCCACAGTTTGGGTACCACTGTTCCACACTAATGGGCGTGGGCTCTCGGGGGTCTTCCCCAACTCTATCTAGACATGCCAAGGATTGGGTCGAGTCCTTCTCCAGGCAACAGTGTGCTCTACACACTGAGTTGCAGGGCCTCATTTCTGGAGCATTGAATAGGAAATTATGTTTTGGAGCCAAAGAGCTAGCCCGGGTATTTATCCCCACAGCCCCAATCCCCAGCTTACATACAATGTAAAATCTATGATACTGCAAAAAAAAAAAAAATCAGGGCTGCCAATTGTGGTCTCCCTAATTATGATCTCCCTTAGAATCTCCTAGAGGGCATGTTGAGTTTCAGCTGCATGTTGAGGGTCAGCCTGGGACCCATTCTAAGAATACTTTGAGCAGAGAAAGGCCTGGAGAGGTGATGTGTGCTCTGGCAGGCCCATTAAGCAACCTGTTAGGTCAGTGGTTCTCAAACCTTTTAGCATCAGGACTCACTTTTTAGAAAGACAATCTGATGTCACGGCCAGACAAGCAATCATTATGACATCAGAGCCTGCTGCTTTCCTGAGAATCCAGCAATAAGTTGGGTTATTTCTCAGCCATTTTCCAGTACCAAGGTGAATCAGAAAGAAAGAAAAAAGCATATTTACAACCTTGACACAAGCAAAACAACCACACAGCCTTCCCCCTTTCCAGCATCCCATCTTCTCATCCCATATTTACAATGAAAATTTGTAAATTTTCGCAACCCACCTGAAATTGGCTCGTGACCCACTGGTGGGTTCCAACCCACAGTTTGGGAACCACTGTGTTAGATCATTTGTAAAAGGAAGACATGAAGCCTTAGAAACTCCTTTCTATTTGCCTGAGACATCATGGCAGGGGAAAGGGAGGCTTATTATCAACAGCTCCCTATGTTTGCATTTGAAATTCTTCTGCTTGAGATTTTCTGCTTACCTCTCCAATGAGTTTCTGAGTGACAGTGTGCAAATGCCAAAGCTGGAGCAGCTATAGAGTCAAATGGTCCGAGCGCTTTGTATGACAGATTCTCCGATACATAGGAAGCAAGCAAGGCTCTTTCCCAGGGGATAACAAAATAGTGAGGGCTAGCAGCACGGCACAAACAAGCTTGTGGCTGCTCTGTTGCTCTAATAAGGGACAACGCAGCAGACAGAAACCAGTTGAATAGTCATTCCTGATCCTCTGCAAGGATCCCTGGGAACGGAATCCTCTGTGTGGGTGGAGGGAGATGATTTCCAACAGAGTATTTCCTTGTCAAATGTTGATCCTCGGGATTATTTGGGAGATTCCATAAAACAGTTGAACAGGTATGACCTTGGCTTGTTGAACATAGATGTGCCCAGAGAGTTTGGAAGACTCTGCCATTGCCACTGGGCTAGCTTGAAAATGGCTCATGATCTGCAAAAACCTGTGGACTGCAATGATTCGTCCGCTTGGTGCTCTAGATAGGAAATTGCTGCTGTTTTTCTCTAAGCAGTTCCACCCAACCAGAGTAGTGACAACATGAAAGTGACATCACCAAGCGGATGCAACAGGCAGCTATGTTACACCCCTGATTCCAGCAGGGATTTTAAAATCAGGCTAACCCCTTATGAATGGAAGCAGCAAATAATTTTTTGATGGGGCTAACATGTGAACTGGCCCAGGAACATTGACTCCACCCATTGAGCCTGTTCCTCACATAAGGCTGAGTCAAAGAGCGCCTTAATTCCCCCACCCACCTTCCATTGCCCTGCTTTGCAAAGCAATGGGGTTTGGGCAGAGCCCCTTCCTGAGTACACCACAGCCATTGCGTGAGCCAAGACACAGGGCAAGCAAGCAGGAGTTCACCGCAAAAATCCTGCCAGTGCATTCCCCCCTCCACGCCTAGGGCAACTTCAGAGAGAGGAAGGCAGTTCAACTCTGGGGCCCGGCATGGCTGCAGAGGTTAAACTCTTTCCCCTTTCCCAAGACAGCCCTGATCCAAATTGCTACACCCCCGCCAATCCCTCCAACTGCCTTTCCAGAAAGCAAAAAAGAGGTCTGGAGTTGCACCCACATAATTCCCATGTTGTGTCTAATCTGGTGCATGGTGCTCCGGGAAGGGCCACACCAAAACCACCTCTTGCTGTTCAAATTGGGGACAGAACGAAAACACCTGCTCCTTGGGCAGGTCTCCAAAGAAAGCCAGTGTAGGCTGCCTAGGAGAAGGCTGCTGAGGAGAGCCTTAAGAAGACCAGCAGCCTAGTCCTATGGATCCTGGTGCCCATGACTCCAGTGGCACCAAAAGAGCTACCACTGGACCCTATGGGCACTGGGATACCACTGGAGGTCTCCTCAGGGTAAGGGCGTGCTTGCTCCCTTACCCAGGGAGACTGCAGCCAGCGACAATGAGCCTCCTTGGCTCTGGGCCTGCTACTGAGCAGAGTGCTGCTCTGCTCTACTGATCATGAGCTGTACGGAGCTATAGAGTCAAGGAGGCCCACATCAGGCTGTCGCTGTCTCTGCCCTCTCCTGGGCTCGATGCTTCTTTCTCCCACCCAGTTCTACCCCTCCCTGCCTCTCCTTGCCCTGAAAGGCCTAGCTGCTGAGCAGTGGCCAAACGTACTGCTGGCACTCCTTGGTGACATCTTCATGCCACTGAGGCCCAGTGCAGACTGGCACTAGCCCAGCACCAGCGCTCCCTCCTCACTGGGGGCAGCAAATGTGCTTTACAGCATGTTCTCAACACCCAGCGCCAGTGGTACATTGGAACTGCCAGCATTGCCTAGTGGGCTCCAAATGTCCTTATGACTGAGGCCTGTGCTCAGGCCCAGTGGGGAAGTCATTCGGTACTGCTTACCTAGTGCACTGGCTGTGCCAGGAAGCAAATGCTAAGGGTTGGGGAGGTAGCCATTGCAGAAGCATGCTCAGAGCGGGACCACAACACTAAGTTTTGCAAACATGTATTGCAATGGCCTCTTCTTTATTCCTAGTGGCTGCAGCAAAATGGAGGCTACTTTGGCTATGGATGGCTATGGAGTGGGAGCGGCTACTTGCAAAACCTAGTGCTGTGCTCCCCCTCTAGGTATGCCTCTGGCCATTGCAGAAGCCTCTGGCTAGCCACACAGGCCAGGTCATTGAACACCTCCTGAGGGAATCCACACCATGAATAGTGGATAATAGAATAAACTGCCAGGGGAAAAACGCTGCTGACGCTTCCAATGGTCTCCTCAGAGGGAGATCAGACCCAGCGAGTCACCTGTGGTTGCTGGCCAGGTGAGCCCCACTCTCCTAACCTTGACAAGCAGTGTTGCTAGGACTCAGATTTTTGGTGCTGGGCCTACATCAGCACAACAGTGGTGTTGTGGCTGGTGACTGGTGGCTGCTGTGGTTTCCCTCAAATCTGACACCACAGAACACCAGGTGCAGGGAGTAGCAACAGGATGCCCAGGGCCTGCTTTAAGCCAGTGTGACCATTGGGCCCCACAGTTTGGGGGAGGAGGCCAGCACCAGCAAAGTGAGCATATCACTTGCAGCTGCAGCTAGAATCTCTATGAACTGTAAGTCAGTGGTGTGAGCAGAGCAGCTTTACCTTGGGCCCTCTGGCCTGCCTTTGCTTCTGAACTACCCAAGATGGGCTTTCTGGAAGCAGTTGGCGGTGATGTCATCATGTCACCACCATCTATTTCCAGGTGCCACATACACCACCACAAACGCTTTTCTAGGTGAGTGGAGGCCCTGTGGGGAGGGTGGGGGGCCCACAGGAATGCCCCACATTGGGCCCTGCCATTCCTAGAGCCTGCCCTGAGGATGCAAGCATCTTGTTGTCTTGTGTGCTCCCTGAGTCATCTGGTGGGCCACTGTGAGATACAGGAAGCTGGACTAGATGGGCCTTTGGCCTAATCCATCAGGGATCCTCTTACGTTCTTCTGTTGTTGTTGCTGCTACTGATCTGCCACAGCAAAACTCTCCCCCCATCTCCTGCCTGCTGCAACTCCCACTGCTAAAGTACAGGGAGGGCTTAGAGACCCCCCCCTATATAGATGAGATGCCATCAGAGCTTTTCTCATGAACCCCTCTCAAATCTGGTGCTGACTCTGATTGATGCAAGCGAGGCAGCACAGGGAAGGGAGGGAGGGACAGATAAACTGGGGAAGAATTTGTTATTTTATTTGCAGATAAACTGGGGACGAATTTGTATATTTTATTTGCACCTAATTAGGTTTCATTAGAGCAATATGTGCGGACTAAGAGCTATTCTAGGGATATACAGAACAGTTGCAAATGTTTTAATCATTGGCTGAGCAATAAAATCTCTTGTGACTCAGTCTTCCAGTCTTTTAATGGTGTGACCAGAATCGACTCTTATCAAAACCACCTTCTGGTTAAGGCTTATGTCACCTTCGTTTTTAAATAGTTGTTCAAACAATCACTGTACCTCTGTCATGCTACCTTTGGTATTTATGGCTTACATAAATTGCATGTAAACAGTCCTCTGATGTGTTGAACGTTTAGAAATCAGGAAAAGGAAGCGTCGGGCAGAAATCGGCAGTGTCACAAAAGGAAGTTCCTTGCGAATAAAAGAAGTGAAGTGACTTTCACAATGAAGTCCATTTGGGGGTGATTGACCCAAATGGTTGACCCAAAGTGAGATCACAGCCGAGGAGAGCTTTGAGCTGACTCATCTGTGACATAATCTTAAGCAACACCAGAGTCAAGTAGCCTAGCAGAATCAATGTGTTCCCACACATGAGCAGCCCGATTCTTTGGCTGGGCTCCTGTTCGAGCAGCTGTGCCAAAACGTTGAGGTCTCCTAGAGGCAGCCGCCGGGGTCTCCTAGAGGGAAGGGAAAGCTGTGGGCTCTGCAATGGGGCTACTCAGCTCACCCCCAGCTATTTTTATAGCAGTGCCCTGTTGGGCTCCACAGCCCGCAGCGGGGCGTAGATTCCGGCAGTGGCCTCCATTGCCAGTCCCACCCCCCTGCGTTCCTCTTCTCCCCCACCGTCCTGCCTTCCCCACCGCATCCTCCTCTGCCCAGTGTCAGTGCTAGGACCTCCCGTGGTGGCAGGAACGTGCTTTACGGTGCACTTGCGACACCTGCAGCTGGCACTGGGCCAGCACCAGTGGCACTGGTCCAGATAGAAGCCGGCTCTCAGACGCCTCCTCCCTAGGAGAACCTCTAGACTAATAAATAATAATAATACATGTATTTATATACCGCCTTTCTTAAGATCACTAGATTTCTCTAATGACTGTAACTCAAGGCGGTTTACATAGGCAGACTTTTATTCACAAACCCAAAGGTTTTTACAATTTACAGAAATGTTCTATCTTTCAAGAACAACACTCATACAGATCTTTCTTTCTGGATTTAGCCTTCTTTCTTAGCCACCCGTCTGTCTTCTGCTGGCTGATAAGAGACTTCCCTGCTCCCACCAGAGACGCAGCTGACTTCAGCACACTCCTCCTCCCACGAGGCAGCTGGAACTCAGCTTTTAATCAGCCACAGTTTGCAAGGTCTGCCGCTCACAGAGACTTCCGATAGTCTCGAGCTCACGACCTTCAGATCTTCAGCTGTTATCTTCGGGCAAACGGAGGCATTAACCCAATCTGGGGGTTGGGACACCCAAGGGCGTCATGAACCAATTTTCAGGGGGTCATGAAGCGCTTGAGGCAGCCATCTTAAAAAGCTGGGCTCCACCATCCTAGAACCTTCATTTAGGGCATTTTGGGAAGAGGCTTCCCCATTAAAACCGCCATGTCCTCAATGCTTGTGACTGCAAGGGAAATTAGCCTTGCTATGGGCTCATCTCTGTGTTTGTGTATGCATGTGATGAAGGCTCTCTCTTTCCGAGCAGGCATGTCGTACCTTCCATGTGCATTCCTAGGTGAGCCTCAGCACATGGGGAAGAGGAACGTAAATACTGTGAAGACTATCTAAAATTTGGCTTTACCACTTTGATCAGCAATGGCACAGAGAAGCCACATGCTTTCTGCACAATGTTGTTCTCGGTGCTGAATCAATCACTGAACTCAAAACTCAAACATCACTTTGATGGCGCAATCCTAAACTGGAGTTAGGCCGGCATAGGCTAAGCCAGCAAAGTTAGGCCAGCACAAGGGCTACCATAAAGTGTTTTTGGACTACTCTTGGAGTCAGGGAGGATGGTGCATGTCTGTGTGCGCCCTGATTCAAAGCATTCAGAACATTCTAAAAAGGATGTCGAGTTCTTTTGACCTTCAAATAGTGTGCTTTATTTAAAACAATGACTTCACTTCCTGCTTAATGACATCACTTCAGGACCTAGGTCTTGGTGGGGGGGGGCGTGGATCTCGACAGGTTGTCATACCTAAACAGGAGGTCCCGGTGCGAAAAAAGTTTGGAAATCACTACTCTAGATGCAATAATTTGAGAAGGGGGATGCACCACCTGTCTTTTGTGCTGTATCCCTTCCAGCATTCGTTACCCCATTCCTTGTCCTCAAGGCTCGCCGCCCCTGCCACACCTGAAGATGTGCATCCTCGTTTGAGTCTTGCCAGGTGCCCAGCATTTCCATCTTCTGAAGAATGTGGGCAGGGGCCTGTGAGCAGTTGGCAGGAACCTGCTGTGGGAGATAGCGCTGCAATTTCCTGGTCCAGCCCAGTGTTGCAATCTGGCTCATTTACATAGAGCTTCCTTGGCTCTGGCCCAGCAGGGAAGGGGAAACTACAAGAAGCTACAGCAAAGCATTCTCAGTTAGTTCGAGCCTCCTTGCAAGATGTGGAAGGAGTTGCTCTCAGTGACCTTCTACCGGGCCGTCTTCGCAGAGTTCCTGCTCACTGCTATCTACATCTTCTTCGGAGTGGGCTCCATGCTGCAGTGGCCAACGGCTCTGCCCTCTGTCCTGCAGATCGCAATCACCTTCAACCTGGCCGCGGCCACCATGGTCCAGATTGCCTGGCATGCCAGCGGGGCCCACCTCAACCCAGCAGTGACTGCGGCCTTCCTGCTTGGCTCTCGCATCTCCTTGGTGAGGGCTGCCTGCTACATGGTGGCCCAGGTGGTGGGAGGCATCGCCGGAGCAGCTGTTCTTTATGCAGTGACGCCAGGGAACATCCGAGGCGATTTAGGCATCAATATGGTACGTATCCCCACCTTCTGAACGGATATTATAGTTGGGAAGGAGTGGCATAGCTAAGGCATCTGGTACCTGGGGGCACAAAAACTTTTAACCCCCCCCCATATGACATCGTTGTGCCACTGCCAGACTTTAGAGGAGGCCTCCAACAGGCATTTCTATTTTTCAGCAAAAATCAGAAGTTCCTTTCAGAGGCCCGTAAGACACCCCTCAAGGCACAGTGCCTGGGGCAATATCCCCTGCCCCCCCCTTAGCCATGCCACTGGAAGAACCTGCCATGATCTGAAAATCTGTCCTGATGATTTTCCCAATGAAGCGAAATCTGTCCTCAGGTGCTTCCTCCCCAAGCTGCATGAATCTGAACTGCCACAACTCCTTCAGCCTGGGGTTCCCTTCATCCATGCAGCTAATCGATCCACCTCCCCACCCCAGTGTGCCTTTACTATGGTTTTGCTATTGCTGCGCTCAGTCAGCTAGTGCATTTGAATCCTGTTTCACAGTGGCCTCTGATTAACTCAAAGGTAAGGCTGCTAAAACCGCACCCAGCGTGTCTGCTGCCGCTCCAACTTTCCTAGCCTTTCTAATCAGCTCCAAACGATACTTCCTTTGTTTCTGATCTGGATTTCTCCTCCATGGCCAAGGGTTGATTGACGTGCTGTCCGCAGCCCAATCCACAACACAGGGTTTATTATTATGCATTTATTTAAGTGGTTTATGCCCTGCATTTCAAACTACAGTAATATTCTCAAGGGACTTCCATTTTTTTTAATGTTATAAATAAGAATATACATTTTAAAAATGCCAGTTTTCATTTCAGGAGTGTCATTTGATTATGTTACAATGAGAGCACTTCCTGCTTGATGATGTCACTTCCTGCCACAACATCACTTCCAGGTTAATGGCATCACTTCCGGTGTGTCCTGACACAAGTGTCATTCTAAAACGTGGGCCCCGCTCTAAAAAGTTTGAATACTACTGCTCTGTGGTGCTGCTGCCTCTTGGCTGGGCCCTGATAAGCTGAGCTGCTACAGAAGGGGCGGTCTCAACTCCTCCTCCCAACAAGTCCTCCTTTCAAGGCTCATTTCTGCTATAGATCTAGTCCTACCCAGCTGCCTTGTACCTTGCTTCCCCACGAGGACACCACTGACTAAGGCGATGATGTCAGACCAGCAGGAAGTAGCCTGCTGTTGTACTTTCCATAATTCTCCTTTGTCTCTTCCTTTGCTGCAGGTGAGGAATAATGTCACATCCCAACAGGCGGTGATCGTGGAACTCATTTTGACTCTTCAGCTGGTCCTCTGCTATTTTGCATCCACTGACAGCCGCCACAACAGCGGCTCTCCAGCTATAATGATTGGCGTCTCAGATGCTCTGGGCCATTTAGTGGGGGTATGTATTGGAGCTGGGGTCAGCTTGAAGGACTCAGGACCTATGGGGGGCAAAACGCTAAATGTTGCAGGGCCTGAGCTCCAGAGCCATTTGTGGCTCAAAAAGCAAAGCCGAGCCGACCCTCCAAGTTGCGAATGGCTCTGGAGGCGTGGGGGAAGGGCCGCTCTACACAGGAGCTCAGGCTCCTGCAAAACACCCCTCTGCCACTGCCACTGCCACTGCCACCCCTCTGCCACTGCCAACTAACATTCTGGTACTGGGGGCAGATCATCAAACAATACAGAATTGCTTATCACACATAGGTGAAAAAATAAGAAAAAAGAGATATGTAAAACTGGAGGGGGGGACGTGGGGAGATGCCCAAGGAGATGGTAAATAACCAGGGGCAGCTGAGTGTTGTTTGACCCTATTGTATTACAAACCCAGCTGGGCTAGCTTAACCCACACTACAGGAAAGATGTCAAAATATTGGGTCACTGGAACCAGTCACGTAATCCTATGGGGAAGCATATTCTGGGCCATCATAACCATACTAAGTAGCTACACCATAGTTGATGCTCCTAGTTTAATGTTGATTTTGGTTGCAACCCTAACTTAACTCTAGCTATGGTGCACAATAGTGCCCAAATTGGAGCATGTGGGCTTTTAGATAAGTGCCAAGTAAGTGGGAGCACTGCGATTTTAGGAACTGCACGGTTGGAGGCTGAAACTGCCGAGGTTTCAGCCTCCGCTAGTCCCAGCCCTCAGTCAAAGGGTGGGGAACATCTGAAGGAGTGGATTACTGGGAATATGTGTGTGGGTTGGGTGTCAGAGCTGGCTGAGGAATGTTGGTTACTCCAGAGCATTCCAGCCAATTATTCTGCCATGATGACATGAGACTGGCTGTCTCTCTCTAAAGGAGGATGCAGCAAGAGAGATTGAGATTGAGAGACTGAGAGACTGAGAGAGAGAGAGAGAGAGAGAGAGAGAGAGAGAGAGAGAGAGAGAG
>JAJKFI010019086.1:0-21142 GCA_029204185.1 Lerista edwardsae | reverse complement strand
AGTACCACTGCCCTACACAAGGTTGTTATAGAACCGTCTTTTTTTTTTCCAGCTTCGACTCCCATTTATGATAAGGGAATAGCGATTATGCTAGACTAAATTACAGGATTGTTATAAACCAGTGTTTTCGCAAGTACCAAACGGGCTACCTTACAGGGCTGTGGAGAGCTATGCATTCGCAGTTGCAGCCCCTCATATGGGGACAGTGGGGGAGTGCATCTGAATTAGCAGGATCTCTCCCACCCACCCACACCCTTTCCGCGTGTAGTTTTTCGGTGCACGCGTTTCGAATAGCACGTGCGCACCAAAACGATTCCGGTTACGTTATCTTTAGTCTGCATGTAATGTACAATCGTGCAGCTTTCTCAGCTACTTGCTTATCAATATAGGCAAGAACAAGCCCAGGTTCGCAGCTCCTTCTTTGAGACTGTAGGTGGCTCTTAAAAGAGCCTTTTGGGTTCAGATGGCTCGAGAAGGAGCCCTCGTTTCCACCGGCGCGGGAGCCTTACTTGCTTTTTGCCTTGTGGCTCTCAGTTTTCTTGGGCAGAAGCACAGCCTGAATGTTGGGCAAGACACCACCCTGAGCGATCGTCACTTTGCCCAGGAGCTTGTTCAGTTCCTCGTCGTTGCGGATGGCTAGTTGTAGGTGCCGGGGAATGATGCGAGTCTTCTTGTTGTCTCTAGCCGCGTTGCCCGCCAGTTCCAGAATCTCAGCCGTGAGATATTCAAGCACTGCAGCCATATAGACGGGAGCTCCAGCACCAACTCTTTCAGCATAGTTGCCTTTACGAAGGAGACGGTGCACGCGACCGACAGGAAACTGCAGACCAGCACGTGAAGAACGAGACTTGGCCTTAGCCCGAGCCTTTCCTCCCTGCTTGCCACGGCCAGACATCGCTAACGACTTCGATGCAGTCACACACGCAGCAAAATTGAATAGGAAAAGAAAAAGAGACGGCAGTATTTTATCTAGTCCTGTGGATAGGAAAAAAGTCACATGATTGGTTGAAGAGCCCATCAGGAACAGCCAATGGGAAGCAGAGTTCTGACTTTGGTCACTGGTAAGAGAAAAGACCCTGTCCAATAAAAATGAGTGCATTATCGTCCATAAATTACACAAGTAAAGGGAAAGGTTGGCACCAAGGCATTTGATTCCCGTATTTTATAATTAATGCAAATTCACATTTTAATGTATTTTATATTTATATGTGAGTGACTCTTTGTGGAATGCATTTATAAAGTGGTGCCAAAGTAGGGAACAGAACCATTTTCAATGCTCAATATTCTTTCTAGGGATGATTTTTTACTTCTGTGATTTTTTATTTACTGGCAAGTATAGTTTGTAGTCACGAGATCCTGTACACATTGTTGCGCATTGTGTTCTCCTCTGGATACAATGAATGGTTCAAAGATTACTGTAACCTCCGGTCCCCATTGAGACTACTTTGTAACAACGACAGAATGCAGGAACGCTAAGAGTGATCCATCTTTAAAAATGACTTTGCTGTTTTGTAAAATATGATGAACATTCACCGGTCTAACTACTAGAGGAAATGGAAGAGTCAAAATAAAATGGTAAGCACTGAGAAACAAATGAGTCGCGTGGGACTGGAGAAAGGGGATTTTCATCACTAAGCGCTAAACAAATGTCTCTAGTGTTACCTTTTCGAAGTCTGGAAGGCGGGAAATTTAACAATCAACATGATTGGCTATTCTGGAGAATCTTTTTCTTCATTGGCGCAAATCGAATGCTTTCATTTGGAAGGGGAGAACAGATAACAAACAGCGCTCAGCCACCAAGCCCCACCCCCTGCCTTTCAGTTTTCCCTCTGGTCGTGTAACCAGCTATATATACTGTTTCATTATTTTCTTTTTCGTTCTCTACAATACAGCCTGTTTAGGAACTACCGTAGAGATGTCTGGTCGTGGAAAAGGCGGGAAGGGTTTGGGAAAAGGGGGTGCTAAGCGCCACCGGAAAGTGCTCCGCGACAATATTCAGGGCATCACCAAGCCCGCCATTCGTCGCTTAGCTCGCCGTGGAGGAGTCAAGCGTATTTCAGGCCTGATCTATGAAGAAACGCGCGGCGTCCTGAAGGTTTTCCTGGAGAATGTGATTCGCGATGCTGTGACCTACACAGAGCACGCGAAGAGGAAGACGGTGACCGCCATGGATGTGGTGTACGCCCTGAAGCGCCAGGGTCGTACTCTGTACGGATTTGGGGGCTAAAATAGTTACATGTCAATGCAGCAAACAAAGGTCCTTTTTAGGGCCACCTACTTCGCATCAAAGACTGACTTCACTTTAATAAGGTCCGATTACTTTGTCTTGCTGATTCAGATTATTTCATCGATGTATAGTTTAATTGTGGTTGAGGAGCTTTCCCCTATTTGAGCAACAATGGGGTCGATGGTTTGCGTGGGACTATCATTAGGTGCTGGTTGCTCTGTTTTTATTGTGCCGTAGTAGCTGTATGGGGAAAAGTTACATTTACCGCTTACTGGATTGTAGTTTATATTTAGATAATGGTTTTTCTAACGACGTGATAAACTCGCATTGTGATGGAAGATGATGAGTTAGTTTGCAAAGGTTTTTGGAGGCTTCGGTAGAGGTTTACTCTGCTTGCTTTTATGACGCTAGGAACAGCGTGTTCTACTGGTTCATAACTCCTATTCACCTTCCAAACGCTGCTTTATGGGGGCATGGTTTACCAAACTTGTAACTGAGTTTTCCAGGAAGTTATTCTGTGTCAGAGCAAATACTTTCTTCCGTTTTAATTTTCTAAAGCATAAAAAGCTATTTTGAAAAGTCAGCATATCACGCAACATTTCCAAACACAAGTTTACAGCTCCTTCAGTGAAAGAGTGGGTGGCCCTAAAAAGGACCTTTGTTTGCAGCATTGACATGTAACTATTTTAGCCCCCAAATCCGTACAGAGTACGACCCTGGCGCTTCAGGGCGTACACCACATCCATGGCGGTCACCGTCTTCCTCTTCGCGTGCTCTGTGTAGGTCACAGCATCGCGAATTACATTCTCCAGGAAAACCTTCAGGACGCCGCGCGTTTCTTCATAGATCAGGCCCGAAATACGCTTGACTCCTCCGCGCCGAGCTAAGCGACGAATAGCAGGCTTGGTGATGCCCTGGATATTGTCGCGAAGCACTTTCCGGTGGCGCTTAGCGCCCCCCTTTCCCAGACCCTTCCCGCCCTTGCCACGGCCAGACATTCTGTTCTCTGAACAGTAAACAGCGCTAGTGGTTTCTCTAAGCAGGCGGATGCTGCTTATATATCTTGGTGCTGGACCAGAGGGAAAACTGAGCTAGCAGCCGGGCTCAGTCTCCGCCTACTTTAAACTTACGATTCCCATTCAAATTGTGACGGTTTGGCGCGGGGTTTTTTTGTACTTTGAACCAAGTATGGGTCCTGATGATCCTGAGGAATTGCAAAGCTTCTCAGCGTGTCATCAAATGCTCACGCCTCATTGACCTCTATAGAACTGCGCTCCCGGAGGCCTCAAAGGCTGCATCCTTGTGGAAAATATCCAGTTGTCTATAACTGGATGTTTCCCTTTTGTCTGGTGTTTGTTCTTTGACGTTCTAAGTCTCATGAAAGGTGACAGCTGATAACTAACAAGGAAGATGTATTGAGATCTATGGAAACGGAAACAGAGAAGCATGTGTGTATTTACCCTTGAGCAGGCAATCACGCCTCAGGGCGCAATCCTAACCTACTTTCCAGCGCCGGGTTAAGGGCAAAGCAGGTCCACGGTGAGGGAACAAACACTCCCTTACCTTGAGGAGGGCTCCGTGACTAAGACTCCACTGCAGGATGCAGCACCTGCCCCATTGGCACAGCTATGTCAATGTTGGAAAGTTGGTTAGGATTGCCCCCTCAATCCACTTCGAAGGACAGCTCAAGGAGAACACACCACCACCATCAAAATGCTCCCAGTCTGATGAACATGGAGCTCAACAAACAATCTAGAAGGCAGTCCCCCCACCCACTAGTATAAAGGATAAAAACAGGAGTTTGAGTGGCTAGTAAAATGAAACTTTTTTTTTTTGTCTTGTGAAGCTAGGTGGGTCCTGATCAACTTGTTTTAAAAAAATGAATCCTGGTGCTAAAATGTTTGGGAACTATTTATTTGAAGAATTTATACCCCGCCTTTCCCATGCTGAAGCAAATGCCCAAGGTGGCTTTACATGAGCAGGCTAGTCTAAACCACCATTTTTTTCAATGGGTTTTTTACAAATCTACAGTATTCTTGTGGTCTGCCAATCCTCAGGCCCAGATGTTGCCTTCACAGTGTGGTTCCCTCCTTTGGCTGCTGCCATCAAGCCTCAGCAGGCAATCGCAAGTCAAGCCTGGAGAGGTCCTCAAGTAAAGGTCGTATTCCCTTCTTTGCCGACTGGACCGCAACTCTCACTTGCGGTGAGCTAATCAGCTCCACAGCGACTCTGTTCTGCCACCACAGGTACTGCAGCTTGTCACAGCCTTGCATTGGTCTCCCATCCAAAAGCAAACTGCAGAGTTTCCTGCTCAGCTTCAGACAGTACCAGCAGCTCAACCATCAGTCCACACCTAACTACTGCAATAAATGATCCAAAGGACCTACTGTGTGTGGAGTGATGGCATGGAACACAGGACCCCTCCCACAGATCTCCTGTTCTGATACCAGTTCCAGCAGTGACCAGTTTTCCTTTTTGCTCTGGTTTTTTAAATTCCATTCTCAGTTTTTGTCTTCCTGAATCAAAGGCAGAAAAGGAAACATGTTGGCTTTGTTGGCAATTTGCAGGAAATGCCTGGCACACTCTCATGAACTGATGCAGTTACTTGGAGTTATGTTTTGGGACCAGGTGTTGTGTCTTTGTATGAACTTGATGTTGAGCTTCCACTTGTCGGGGTGGGGGGAATCAGGGCAAAAACATGCACTAATCCCTGGGAGAGGGATATATATTATCAGGCCAGGTAAAACCACTTTCCATGTGCAGAGCAGTGTGGAGGTCAGTCTTTGCTAACAAATCCTGCTTTGAAAAGGTAAAACCTTGCATGTCAGAACTACATTTGAAGTGTGGAAATTACTGTTATTAAGAATATTTATATAATTGCTTCTTAAAGGGAGCAGCAACTGGTGTGTGTATGAGCGATGTGGACTGCAAAAGGGTGAAGCTTCTGCTCCCCATGCCACATTTCTGGTACAGGTCCTCTCCCCCAGTTCCCACATCTACCATTTAGGGTTCCACATCTACCATTTAATGGTTCCCAAACTGTGAGTGGTTCCCACTGGTGAGTCACGAGCCAATTTCAGGTGGGTTGTGAAGCAGCCATATTGAAAATATGGAAAGAAGGGATGCCGGAAAGGGAGAGGGCATTGTGGTTGTTTTGCTTGTGTCAAGGTTGTAAATAGGCTTTTTACTTTCTGATTCACTTTGCTATTGGGAAATGGCTGAGAAATAACCCAATTTATTGCTGCATTTTCAGGAAAGCAGCAGGCTCTGGCATCACAATGACGCACTTCTGGCCATGACATCACTTCCAATGGGTCCCAGGCAGATTGTCGTTCTAAAAAGTGGGTCCTAGTACTAAAAAGTTTGAGAACCACTGATTTCGGGAATAGAAAGCCACCACACTGGTGTCAAGCTTGTGCATCACGAAATGTGTGGTTTGGCTCTCGGATGTGAGGGAGTGCACTTGCTCTAGTGATCAAGGTTGCCACCTTTTTTTTTATTGGCCCTGCTCCTGCACCTTTTACAGCAGTGAAATTTAATAGGTAGAGCATTTACTGACGCTGTCTCCATGTCAGGAAAGGGTTCTCCTACTCTTTGTGCGAGGCAGCTGGTAAAGGCACAGAATGGGGCCAGGGATAATGAAAGAAGCACACCAGACAGGAACTGCCTTGACATGGAGTCAAAAAAGGCAAAGCATTATACAGGCCAGGTAAAACCACTTTCCATGTGCAGAGCAGTGTGGAGGTCAGTCTTTGCTAACAAATCCTGCTTTGAAAAGGCATCTGTGTAATCCTGTCAACTCCAGTTCCAAGGTGTCCTCCTGTGCAGCCCAATCCTATCTGTGTTTACTTGGTCGAATGCCCTACTGATTTCAAGACGGCTTACCCACAGGATTGCTTTCCTGCAGCTTGAGCCAATGCCCCAATTTCAATGCATTGGATCGTGCCAAGTTCAGGCTGCGTAGGACTGGGCCATTCGGCTGTGAATTGTTTTGGATAGATGTCTTCAGCACTTACACTGCATCGCTTTTTATTATGTGAGAAAATTGCTAGGTGACAAAGAAGGGCCCTGATTGAGCTGGAAATGTGTCTGCTGTCTTTTTATGGCTTGTTCGATATAAATCAATTTTGTTTAAAAATGAAAATATGTAAGACCACATTCCTATTTCCTGCTTCCTCCTGTGCCTCTGCCCTGCAAAAAAAAAAAAAAAAAGCAGACTCTCGGGTCACACTGGGCCTCTGATTGCCTATGAATGAAGATTTTTGATGATGTCCTGTTTCCTGGTTGACCAGAAACAGGTCAGATACGTACAGCATCAATGCTTTGCTTCCTGTTCAACCTCAACCTCCTTCTGTGAAGCTTGTTGTTGTAGATCTTGTTTCCAAGAAGCCACCTGTTTGTTTCCACTTGGCCTGCTTCTTGGCCTGTAACAGCAGCATGTCAGCAACTGCCCTAGTTGCTGAGCAAAACTACCTGCCACTAAGGACTGGTTAGTCTCGCAGGCTCCCTATTGGTAACCAGATGCAACAAAAGACAGCATTCCTGTTTGTAGGGAGGGAACTTTGGCAGGAGCTGCCTGTCTTTTCCATTAATGGTTACTTTCTGTACTAATGTAAACAAAACTCTCTCTCTCTCAGAGGCGGATCTGCAGGGAGGGCAAAGCTCTAAGTGTTGCAAGAAGCCTTACCCTGTCATGTAAACCCCTCCTCTCCCTTGCTGCTGTAGCCAGTAAGCAATGCCAACATGTTGCTGTTCCCTGTGAGGATTGCCTAAAACGGTGCAGGAGAGGAGTGATTTCCACTGCAAGGTGAGGCTTCTTGCAAAACTTAGAGCTCTGCCCTCCCTTAGATCTGCCTCTCTCTCTCTCTCTCTCTCACTGCCCGCTCTCTGGAGCTTTGCCAAGGGCCAGGAAGGCTACGTATGGTGTTCGCAGGCCCTCCAAAGGCTTACTGCAGCCTTTGCAAGGCCTTTATTTGTTTTTGGCAAAAACTGAAATGTCATGGATGTCAGCATTTTGATGTTGTGATGCTCCAGTGAGTCATGGGTGAGTCAGGGGTGGTGGTAGGTGCGTGGCAGCAGCCAAGGGGGTGGCAGTCTACGGGCATGGGCCAGGGCCGCAATGGATCCTCCTAGCCTTGTTTTGTGCTGGTGCAGCAACTGATGATGTGCACACTGTTGCCAATGTGCTATAAAGGACTTTGTGCCAGTGCCGAAAAGAGGGATGCCCGTGGAAAGTCCCGCAACCATCCCACCAGCACCGGATTCCAAAGGTGTATGCGCCAGAGCAGGTGGGTGGATTGGGCCCACTAGGGGCAGAATTGGTGGTGCTGGTGCACATCTTTTCCTACCCCCACCTTCCCAGACCTGAAATCTCAACGCTGCTCCGTGTTGGACTTGTGGTGGCAAATTAGCAGGCGCAGGTCCCAGTAGTCCAGTTGCCATGGCCGGGGCTTTCCCAAATGCCCCCTTACCTCGAGAAGACCTCCAGCCTGTTCAGCCGCCATGTAGGAGAAAGTGCAGCCACTGATGCATCGGCTCTGGATAGGCTTGGGCTGCTAATCTAGCCCACGGACTGAGAGAGAAATACATTTTATTTGCAATGTATCGAATCTATAAGTACGTTTTCAGAAATCATTTCGATGTGACAGAAATCCCATCTGTGAAGTGTTGTGCATTTTGCCTGCCTGCCCGCCTCTGTCCAATTGCCATATCCTTGCCTGTTTGCTTTCTCTGACAGATTGCTGCAAGCAGGATTCTATATTAAGAGCATGAAACGTGTTCTGGTTTTGTGCCAATATCACTGTTGCTGCCGTGTGAGCATACTCCCAGGCGTATCTCTGTTCTGGTTTTTTTTAATGCATAGTTGAATGTCATTCAAAAGAACCGTTTTTTTCGAGGGGGGAAAAAAACATTTATCCCTGTCATTTCTTAGATGACCTCTATAATTCTCATCCAAAATGAGACTTTACAACTTTATGAAATACGGAGAAAAATCAAGCTGTGTGTGGGAGTTGGCATTATATTAAAAGAAATGCCTTTTCAACATAAATTGCTTGTGTGTCATGCATTTTATTCAACCATACTGGAATGTAGTACTGTACCACTGTGAGACTGGAAGCTTTCTTTAAACGCTCTATGAATGTGCTTGTCAATCCTGCTTTATAAATATGTTTTTTTACATCTGAGAAACTGATCCAATATTGTTTTCCCTTTTATAACTTGAATGTGTTATTCTTAGGCTTCAGTTCCATCTTCATACATATGTCACAACTTACATTTGTCACTGACTAGAAAGCAAGATGGGGCCTTTTCAATTGTGGCACCCAGGAAATGGAACCCCCTCCCTGGAGAGACCTGATTGGTCCTCTCTTTAGCCACTTTTCAACAAGCTGTCATGACACATTTGTTTCCCCAAGATTTTGATTTGATGTGAGCGTATTGTTTGGCTCTGGTTTGTACCTCTCTGTTTTAGCTGGATTTTTTTGGGTTGTCATAATGTGGTTTTTGAATAAGCCACTTGGAAGCTCTGGATGGGGCCAGAAAGCAGATTAAAATGTTGCAATGAATATAGTGCAATACATATTTTTACTTAATCTAGCACATCTAATTAACATTCACATTCACGCCCTTCATTTCATGCAGTATACGTCATAGTTTTTATTTGAATGTACAGTACTGAAGATAGAAAGCTCTTAATCTCAGACTTCCTTTATACCAGGACCAACTTCTTTCACCCCTGCATGACAAGCCACACCTGACCAAATTTCCCTCTTCTGCACACCTCTGATGACACAGGAGAGGAATCCTATTTTCCTGAACATCCTCTCCCCTGTGGCCCCTTCCCATGATTAATGTACAGAAACCAGAAACTGCTACATTGCACAGGATTTGCAAATCACTCCACAGTCTAAATGGATAATGTGATCTATCCCAGAAAAGCAATGACAATCTACCACATTGGCACACAGTGGCGTCACTAGAGTTTGCGTCACCCGGTGCTGGACGTCAGCGCGTCACCCCCCCTATGATAGTTCTCCTCTTCCCACAACATACAATACATTACAATACCATATGTACAATCTAGTGTTATTACTAGAGTTGGTGTTACCCCCATCAACTTTATTTATTTTAACTATAGAACAGGTCACCCAACAAATTAGTAACCAACAAAAAACCTGTGGCCAATTTGATGACACACACACACAATTAAATAAGAGCTCTAGTATTAGCTCTGCTACATGGAAATGAGAACTGACTCATACTAATGATTTTTTAAAAATCACAATTTTTACATTTAAAAAGTTGTATTTTCAGTTTTTAGGTTTTTTGGCCATAGCTTTTGATAGAATAAAGATATGATACTCTGGTTTTTTTTCCATTGAATTCCTCTTGAAATTCCGCATCCAACAGTATATAACATGATGCTGTTGTTCTGTAACACCACAATTTTTTAAAAATTGCAATTTTTACATTAAAAGATTGTAAAAATTTTACAATTTTCAGTGTTTTTTCAGTGTTTTCAGTGTTTTTAGATTGACACTGAACAGCTGATGATGAAGTGTAGCAGCTCCTGGAGGTTTGGGCCCCAGTGAGATGACTAAATCTTGCACAGCACAGGAGCATATTCTCCTCCTGATCTGGGGAGGCAAGTGGTCCAGGGCAGTTTGCCACCAGCTGCTTGCCTTGCCTGCCAGAAAAGATCGGGCTGCCTTTGCATTGCCCAGTGGAAGAGTGCAGGTCAATGAGTAACAGGAGGAGACAGTGACTTAATAACTAAATGAATTATGCTCCAATGGCTTTTTAGTTGGGGGGGGGGGGGGCTACGATTTTTAGATACCTAAAGCACAATGTAAAGCAGCTCCTCCCCCTTGCCTTTAGAGCCATTTGTGGCTATAAGAGCAAAACTTTTCCGTTTTGCTCTTGTAGCTCCCAGTTCCAAAGGCGAGGGGGGAGAGGCTGCTTTACACAGGCGTTCAGGCACCTGCAAAAAATTAGCACTTTGCCCCCTCCTCTGGGTACACCACTGTTGTGATTAATAACAGGCATGAATAAAATAGCACGTCTTCTACATCCCGAATGGATAGAGGTGGGAGAAAATGGTGATAATGAAGTAAAAACACATCCCACCACTTTCTGCACTTCTCATTTTTGTAAAAAACCAAAGCAAAATCCAAAACCATTTTATTTAGTTTTTATTTATTATTTAATGGGGGTGCATCAGTAATGACTGCGCTGACACTATACCACCTATATCTCCTACCTACCTAGTGATTATAATTTGTAATTATATTGTAAATTTTGAATAAAAACACATAACACTACTTTCTGCACTTTTAACTTTTGGACAACAATGAAATCTGCTAAAACCCAAAATGGTTTTCTCCCACCTCAACCAATGGGAGACCAATCTCCATTTGTTATGTCTTCATTTGCTGGTGTAATGCTTTCTGGTACTTCTCAGTGGGGCAGGAAGGGTAGTGGCTTGTTAAATGTGACCTCATTTCCCAGCTTCTTTGGGGAAATGATGTACAATAGTTCTGATGTAATAACCTTTGAAGCCAATAGCACAGTGAAGTCATGCGGTTCCTCTTCCTGGTTCACATGCAGCACACACAAAGCCTGTGTGTTTGCATTTCTCACAGTCCATACTTGTGCAGTGGACTTTGCAGGAAGAGCGGAAATGTCCTATTTATGAGCTGCCTTGGGAAAATATCCGACATCTCTCAATCAGTGAAGCAGTTGAGCAAAGCTGAGCCAATTTAATTCTAATAAGATTCCTGAGAAATTTATGAGGTGGGGCTGCTTTGCTATGTACACGGGAGGTTGACCAAAGAGTTCCTCTCTGAATGTTTATTTTAGCTAGCTTCAGTGCTTGGACTGGGAGGAGAAACAAGGAAGTAGAATGAGATGGCTTCATTTCCAATTAGGCCAGACTCGGAACCAAATTTGGCCCAGTATTGTCTACATCAATGGTTCCCAAATGTGTTAGCATTGGGACCCACCTAAAAGAAGGTGTCACTTTACCAACTGCTCAAGCCTCTGTGGCTTTCATGGTGATTGGGCAGCAATGCACCCAGTTATGTCATCCGGGCGTGCCAGGAAGCGGAATGCCCGGATGATTGACAGCCCTCCGCCCCTATGGCGGAGGGCTGCCACGCCTCCCTGAGCCTCACAGCGCCCGAATCACTCCATTTCAGAGCGATTCGGGACACTAGGGAGGGAGGGCGGGCCCAGCAGCAGCTCGCCCATCCTCCGGAGAGGCGGCGTGGCCCGGTCCGGTCCGCAGAACTAGCGGAACGGCGTACCGGGCCGTTCCGCCTGGATGACGCCACTGAATGCACCCCTCCCCCAGTAGCAGGTAGTTTACCTGCACATAGCCTAATCTGCCTTGTCAGTTTTGCAGCCCACCAAAAATTGAGTTGTGACCCATTGGTGCATCACAGACCCACAGTTTGGGTACCACTGTTCCACACTAATGGGCGTGGGCTCTCGGGGGTCTTCCCCAACTCTATCTAGACATGCCAAGGATTGGGTCGAGTCCTTCTCCAGGCAACAGTGTGCTCTACACACTGAGTTGCAGGGCCTCATTTCTGGAGCATTGAATAGGAAATTATGTTTTGGAGCCAAAGAGCTAGCCCGGGTATTTATCCCCACAGCCCCAATCCCCAGCTTACATACAATGTAAAATCTATGATACTGCAAAAAAAAAAAAAATCAGGGCTGCCAATTGTGGTCTCCCTAATTATGATCTCCCTTAGAATCTCCTAGAGGGCATGTTGAGTTTCAGCTGCATGTTGAGGGTCAGCCTGGGACCCATTCTAAGAATACTTTGAGCAGAGAAAGGCCTGGAGAGGTGATGTGTGCTCTGGCAGGCCCATTAAGCAACCTGTTAGGTCAGTGGTTCTCAAACCTTTTAGCATCAGGACTCACTTTTTAGAAAGACAATCTGATGTCACGGCCAGACAAGCAATCATTATGACATCAGAGCCTGCTGCTTTCCTGAGAATCCAGCAATAAGTTGGGTTATTTCTCAGCCATTTTCCAGTACCAAGGTGAATCAGAAAGAAAGAAAAAAGCATATTTACAACCTTGACACAAGCAAAACAACCACACAGCCTTCCCCCTTTCCAGCATCCCATCTTCTCATCCCATATTTACAATGAAAATTTGTAAATTTTCGCAACCCACCTGAAATTGGCTCGTGACCCACTGGTGGGTTCCAACCCACAGTTTGGGAACCACTGTGTTAGATCATTTGTAAAAGGAAGACATGAAGCCTTAGAAACTCCTTTCTATTTGCCTGAGACATCATGGCAGGGGAAAGGGAGGCTTATTATCAACAGCTCCCTATGTTTGCATTTGAAATTCTTCTGCTTGAGATTTTCTGCTTACCTCTCCAATGAGTTTCTGAGTGACAGTGTGCAAATGCCAAAGCTGGAGCAGCTATAGAGTCAAATGGTCCGAGCGCTTTGTATGACAGATTCTCCGATACATAGGAAGCAAGCAAGGCTCTTTCCCAGGGGATAACAAAATAGTGAGGGCTAGCAGCACGGCACAAACAAGCTTGTGGCTGCTCTGTTGCTCTAATAAGGGACAACGCAGCAGACAGAAACCAGTTGAATAGTCATTCCTGATCCTCTGCAAGGATCCCTGGGAACGGAATCCTCTGTGTGGGTGGAGGGAGATGATTTCCAACAGAGTATTTCCTTGTCAAATGTTGATCCTCGGGATTATTTGGGAGATTCCATAAAACAGTTGAACAGGTATGACCTTGGCTTGTTGAACATAGATGTGCCCAGAGAGTTTGGAAGACTCTGCCATTGCCACTGGGCTAGCTTGAAAATGGCTCATGATCTGCAAAAACCTGTGGACTGCAATGATTCGTCCGCTTGGTGCTCTAGATAGGAAATTGCTGCTGTTTTTCTCTAAGCAGTTCCACCCAACCAGAGTAGTGACAACATGAAAGTGACATCACCAAGCGGATGCAACAGGCAGCTATGTTACACCCCTGATTCCAGCAGGGATTTTAAAATCAGGCTAACCCCTTATGAATGGAAGCAGCAAATAATTTTTTGATGGGGCTAACATGTGAACTGGCCCAGGAACATTGACTCCACCCATTGAGCCTGTTCCTCACATAAGGCTGAGTCAAAGAGCGCCTTAATTCCCCCACCCACCTTCCATTGCCCTGCTTTGCAAAGCAATGGGGTTTGGGCAGAGCCCCTTCCTGAGTACACCACAGCCATTGCGTGAGCCAAGACACAGGGCAAGCAAGCAGGAGTTCACCGCAAAAATCCTGCCAGTGCATTCCCCCCTCCACGCCTAGGGCAACTTCAGAGAGAGGAAGGCAGTTCAACTCTGGGGCCCGGCATGGCTGCAGAGGTTAAACTCTTTCCCCTTTCCCAAGACAGCCCTGATCCAAATTGCTACACCCCCGCCAATCCCTCCAACTGCCTTTCCAGAAAGCAAAAAAGAGGTCTGGAGTTGCACCCACATAATTCCCATGTTGTGTCTAATCTGGTGCATGGTGCTCCGGGAAGGGCCACACCAAAACCACCTCTTGCTGTTCAAATTGGGGACAGAACGAAAACACCTGCTCCTTGGGCAGGTCTCCAAAGAAAGCCAGTGTAGGCTGCCTAGGAGAAGGCTGCTGAGGAGAGCCTTAAGAAGACCAGCAGCCTAGTCCTATGGATCCTGGTGCCCATGACTCCAGTGGCACCAAAAGAGCTACCACTGGACCCTATGGGCACTGGGATACCACTGGAGGTCTCCTCAGGGTAAGGGCGTGCTTGCTCCCTTACCCAGGGAGACTGCAGCCAGCGACAATGAGCCTCCTTGGCTCTGGGCCTGCTACTGAGCAGAGTGCTGCTCTGCTCTACTGATCATGAGCTGTACGGAGCTATAGAGTCAAGGAGGCCCACATCAGGCTGTCGCTGTCTCTGCCCTCTCCTGGGCTCGATGCTTCTTTCTCCCACCCAGTTCTACCCCTCCCTGCCTCTCCTTGCCCTGAAAGGCCTAGCTGCTGAGCAGTGGCCAAACGTACTGCTGGCACTCCTTGGTGACATCTTCATGCCACTGAGGCCCAGTGCAGACTGGCACTAGCCCAGCACCAGCGCTCCCTCCTCACTGGGGGCAGCAAATGTGCTTTACAGCATGTTCTCAACACCCAGCGCCAGTGGTACATTGGAACTGCCAGCATTGCCTAGTGGGCTCCAAATGTCCTTATGACTGAGGCCTGTGCTCAGGCCCAGTGGGGAAGTCATTCGGTACTGCTTACCTAGTGCACTGGCTGTGCCAGGAAGCAAATGCTAAGGGTTGGGGAGGTAGCCATTGCAGAAGCATGCTCAGAGCGGGACCACAACACTAAGTTTTGCAAACATGTATTGCAATGGCCTCTTCTTTATTCCTAGTGGCTGCAGCAAAATGGAGGCTACTTTGGCTATGGATGGCTATGGAGTGGGAGCGGCTACTTGCAAAACCTAGTGCTGTGCTCCCCCTCTAGGTATGCCTCTGGCCATTGCAGAAGCCTCTGGCTAGCCACACAGGCCAGGTCATTGAACACCTCCTGAGGGAATCCACACCATGAATAGTGGATAATAGAATAAACTGCCAGGGGAAAAACGCTGCTGACGCTTCCAATGGTCTCCTCAGAGGGAGATCAGACCCAGCGAGTCACCTGTGGTTGCTGGCCAGGTGAGCCCCACTCTCCTAACCTTGACAAGCAGTGTTGCTAGGACTCAGATTTTTGGTGCTGGGCCTACATCAGCACAACAGTGGTGTTGTGGCTGGTGACTGGTGGCTGCTGTGGTTTCCCTCAAATCTGACACCACAGAACACCAGGTGCAGGGAGTAGCAACAGGATGCCCAGGGCCTGCTTTAAGCCAGTGTGACCATTGGGCCCCACAGTTTGGGGGAGGAGGCCAGCACCAGCAAAGTGAGCATATCACTTGCAGCTGCAGCTAGAATCTCTATGAACTGTAAGTCAGTGGTGTGAGCAGAGCAGCTTTACCTTGGGCCCTCTGGCCTGCCTTTGCTTCTGAACTACCCAAGATGGGCTTTCTGGAAGCAGTTGGCGGTGATGTCATCATGTCACCACCATCTATTTCCAGGTGCCACATACACCACCACAAACGCTTTTCTAGGTGAGTGGAGGCCCTGTGGGGAGGGTGGGGGGCCCACAGGAATGCCCCACATTGGGCCCTGCCATTCCTAGAGCCTGCCCTGAGGATGCAAGCATCTTGTTGTCTTGTGTGCTCCCTGAGTCATCTGGTGGGCCACTGTGAGATACAGGAAGCTGGACTAGATGGGCCTTTGGCCTAATCCATCAGGGATCCTCTTACGTTCTTCTGTTGTTGTTGCTGCTACTGATCTGCCACAGCAAAACTCTCCCCCCATCTCCTGCCTGCTGCAACTCCCACTGCTAAAGTACAGGGAGGGCTTAGAGACCCCCCCCCTATATAGATGAGATGCCATCAGAGCTTTTCTCATGAACCCCTCTCAAATCTGGTGCTGACTCTGATTGATGCAAGCGAGGCAGCACAGGGAAGGGAGGGAGGGACAGATAAACTGGGGAAGAATTTGTTATTTTATTTGCAGATAAACTGGGGACGAATTTGTATATTTTATTTGCACCTAATTAGGTTTCATTAGAGCAATATGTGCGGACTAAGAGCTATTCTAGGGATATACAGAACAGTTGCAAATGTTTTAATCATTGGCTGAGCAATAAAATCTCTTGTGACTCAGTCTTCCAGTCTTTTAATGGTGTGACCAGAATCGACTCTTATCAAAACCACCTTCTGGTTAAGGCTTATGTCACCTTCGTTTTTAAATAGTTGTTCAAACAATCACTGTACCTCTGTCATGCTACCTTTGGTATTTATGGCTTACATAAATTGCATGTAAACAGTCCTCTGATGTGTTGAACGTTTAGAAATCAGGAAAAGGAAGCGTCGGGCAGAAATCGGCAGTGTCACAAAAGGAAGTTCCTTGCGAATAAAAGAAGTGAAGTGACTTTCACAATGAAGTCCATTTGGGGGTGATTGACCCAAATGGTTGACCCAAAGTGAGATCACAGCCGAGGAGAGCTTTGAGCTGACTCATCTGTGACATAATCTTAAGCAACACCAGAGTCAAGTAGCCTAGCAGAATCAATGTGTTCCCACACATGAGCAGCCCGATTCTTTGGCTGGGCTCCTGTTCGAGCAGCTGTGCCAAAACGTTGAGGTCTCCTAGAGGCAGCCGCCGGGGTCTCCTAGAGGGAAGGGAAAGCTGTGGGCTCTGCAATGGGGCTACTCAGCTCACCCCCAGCTATTTTTATAGCAGTGCCCTGTTGGGCTCCACAGCCCGCAGCGGGGCGTAGATTCCGGCAGTGGCCTCCATTGCCAGTCCCACCCCCCTGCGTTCCTCTTCTCCCCCACCGTCCTGCCTTCCCCACCGCATCCTCCTCTGCCCAGTGTCAGTGCTAGGACCTCCCGTGGTGGCAGGAACGTGCTTTACGGTGCACTTGCGACACCTGCAGCTGGCACTGGGCCAGCACCAGTGGCACTGGTCCAGATAGAAGCCGGCTCTCAGACGCCTCCTCCCTAGGAGAACCTCTAGACTAATAAATAATAATAATACATGTATTTATATACCGCCTTTCTTAAGATCACTAGATTTCTCTAATGACTGTAACTCAAGGCGGTTTACATAGGCAGACTTTTATTCACAAACCCAAAGGTTTTTACAATTTACAGAAATGTTCTATCTTTCAAGAACAACACTCATACAGATCTTTCTTTCTGGATTTAGCCTTCTTTCTTAGCCACCCGTCTGTCTTCTGCTGGCTGATAAGAGACTTCCCTGCTCCCACCAGAGACGCAGCTGACTTCAGCACACTCCTCCTCCCACGAGGCAGCTGGAACTCAGCTTTTAATCAGCCACAGTTTGCAAGGTCTGCCGCTCACAGAGACTTCCGATAGTCTCGAGCTCACGACCTTCAGATCTTCAGCTGTTATCTTCGGGCAAACGGAGGCATTAACCCAATCTGGGGGTTGGGACACCCAAGGGCGTCATGAACCAATTTTCAGGGGGTCATGAAGCGCTTGAGGCAGCCATCTTAAAAAGCTGGGCTCCACCATCCTAGAACCTTCATTTAGGGCATTTTGGGAAGAGGCTTCCCCATTAAAACCGCCATGTCCTCAATGCTTGTGACTGCAAGGGAAATTAGCCTTGCTATGGGCTCATCTCTGTGTTTGTGTATGCATGTGATGAAGGCTCTCTCTTTCCGAGCAGGCATGTCGTACCTTCCATGTGCATTCCTAGGTGAGCCTCAGCACATGGGGAAGAGGAACGTAAATACTGTGAAGACTATCTAAAATTTGGCTTTACCACTTTGATCAGCAATGGCACAGAGAAGCCACATGCTTTCTGCACAATGTTGTTCTCGGTGCTGAATCAATCACTGAACTCAAAACTCAAACATCACTTTGATGGCGCAATCCTAAACTGGAGTTAGGCCGGCATAGGCTAAGCCAGCAAAGTTAGGCCAGCACAAGGGCTACCATAAAGTGTTTTTGGACTACTCTTGGAGTCAGGGAGGATGGTGCATGTCTGTGTGCGCCCTGATTCAAAGCATTCAGAACATTCTAAAAAGGATGTCGAGTTCTTTTGACCTTCAAATAGTGTGCTTTATTTAAAACAATGACTTCACTTCCTGCTTAATGACATCACTTCAGGACCTAGGTCTTGGTGGGGGGGGGGCGTGGATCTCGACAGGTTGTCATACCTAAACAGGAGGTCCCGGTGCGAAAAAAGTTTGGAAATCACTACTCTAGATGCAATAATTTGAGAAGGGGGATGCACCACCTGTCTTTTGTGCTGTATCCCTTCCAGCATTCGTTACCCCATTCCTTGTCCTCAAGGCTCGCCGCCCCTGCCACACCTGAAGATGTGCATCCTCGTTTGAGTCTTGCCAGGTGCCCAGCATTTCCATCTTCTGAAGAATGTGGGCAGGGGCCTGTGAGCAGTTGGCAGGAACCTGCTGTGGGAGATAGCGCTGCAATTTCCTGGTCCAGCCCAGTGTTGCAATCTGGCTCATTTACATAGAGCTTCCTTGGCTCTGGCCCAGCAGGGAAGGGGAAACTACAAGAAGCTACAGCAAAGCATTCTCAGTTAGTTCGAGCCTCCTTGCAAGATGTGGAAGGAGTTGCTCTCAGTGACCTTCTACCGGGCCGTCTTCGCAGAGTTCCTGCTCACTGCTATCTACATCTTCTTCGGAGTGGGCTCCATGCTGCAGTGGCCAACGGCTCTGCCCTCTGTCCTGCAGATCGCAATCACCTTCAACCTGGCCGCGGCCACCATGGTCCAGATTGCCTGGCATGCCAGCGGGGCCCACCTCAACCCAGCAGTGACTGCGGCCTTCCTGCTTGGCTCTCGCATCTCCTTGGTGAGGGCTGCCTGCTACATGGTGGCCCAGGTGGTGGGAGGCATCGCCGGAGCAGCTGTTCTTTATGCAGTGACGCCAGGGAACATCCGAGGCGATTTAGGCATCAATATGGTACGTATCCCCACCTTCTGAACGGATATTATAGTTGGGAAGGAGTGGCATAGCTAAGGCATCTGGTACCTGGGGGCACAAAAACTTTTAACCCCCCCCATATGACATCGTTGTGCCACTGCCAGACTTTAGAGGAGGCCTCCAACAGGCATTTCTATTTTTCAGCAAAAATCAGAAGTTCCTTTCAGAGGCCCGTAAGACACCCCTCAAGGCACAGTGCCTGGGGCAATATCCCCTGCCCCCCCCCTTAGCCATGCCACTGGAAGAACCTGCCATGATCTGAAAATCTGTCCTGATGATTTTCCCAATGAAGCGAAATCTGTCCTCAGGTGCTTCCTCCCCAAGCTGCATGAATCTGAACTGCCACAACTCCTTCAGCCTGGGGTTCCCTTCATCCATGCAGCTAATCGATCCACCTCCCCACCCCAGTGTGCCTTTACTATGGTTTTGCTATTGCTGCGCTCAGTCAGCTAGTGCATTTGAATCCTGTTTCACAGTGGCCTCTGATTAACTCAAAGGTAAGGCTGCTAAAACCGCACCCAGCGTGTCTGCTGCCGCTCCAACTTTCCTAGCCTTTCTAATCAGCTCCAAACGATACTTCCTTTGTTTCTGATCTGGATTTCTCCTCCATGGCCAAGGGTTGATTGACGTGCTGTCCGCAGCCCAATCCACAACACAGGGTTTATTATTATGCATTTATTTAAGTGGTTTATGCCCTGCATTTCAAACTACAGTAATATTCTCAAGGGACTTCCATTTTTTTTAATGTTATAAATAAGAATATACATTTTAAAAATGCCAGTTTTCATTTCAGGAGTGTCATTTGATTATGTTACAATGAGAGCACTTCCTGCTTGATGATGTCACTTCCTGCCACAACATCACTTCCAGGTTAATGGCATCACTTCCGGTGTGTCCTGACACAAGTGTCATTCTAAAACGTGGGCCCCGCTCTAAAAAGTTTGAATACTACTGCTCTGTGGTGCTGCTGCCTCTTGGCTGGGCCCTGATAAGCTGAGCTGCTACAGAAGGGGCGGTCTCAACTCCTCCTCCCAACAAGTCCTCCTTTCAAGGCTCATTTCTGCTATAGATCTAGTCCTACCCAGCTGCCTTGTACCTTGCTTCCCCACGAGGACACCACTGACTAAGGCGATGATGTCAGACCAGCAGGAAGTAGCCTGCTGTTGTACTTTCCATAATTCTCCTTTGTCTCTTCCTTTGCTGCAGGTGAGGAATAATGTCACATCCCAACAGGCGGTGATCGTGGAACTCATTTTGACTCTTCAGCTGGTCCTCTGCTATTTTGCATCCACTGACAGCCGCCACAACAGCGGCTCTCCAGCTATAATGATTGGCGTCTCAGATGCTCTGGGCCATTTAGTGGGGGTATGTATTGGAGCTGGGGTCAGCTTGAAGGACTCAGGACCTATGGGGGGCAAAACGCTAAATGTTGCAGGGCCTGAGCTCCAGAGCCATTTGTGGCTCAAAAAGCAAAGCCGAGCCGACCCTCCAAGTTGCGAATGGCTCTGGAGGCGTGGGGGAAGGGCCGCTCTACACAGGAGCTCAGGCTCCTGCAAAACACCCCTCTGCCACTGCCACTGCCACTGCCACCCCTCTGCCACTGCCAACTAACATTCTGGTACTGGGGGCAGATCATCAAACAATACAGAATTGCTTATCACACATAGGTGAAAAAATAAGAAAAAAGAGATATGTAAAACTGGAGGGGGGGGACGTGGGGAGATGCCCAAGGAGATGGTAAATAACCAGGGGCAGCTGAGTGTTGTTTGACCCTATTGTATTACAAACCCAGCTGGGCTAGCTTAACCCACACTACAGGAAAGATGTCAAAATATTGGGTCACTGGAACCAGTCACGTAATCCTATGGGGAAGCATATTCTGGGCCATCATAACCATACTAAGTAGCTACACCATAGTTGATGCTCCTAGTTTAATGTTGATTTTGGTTGCAACCCTAACTTAACTCTAGCTATGGTGCACAATAGTGCCCAAATTGGAGCATGTGGGCTTTTAGATAAGTGCCAAGTAAGTGGGAGCACTGCGATTTTAGGAACTGCACGGTTGGAGGCTGAAACTGCCGAGGTTTCAGCCTCCGCTAGTCCCAGCCCTCAGTCAAAGGGTGGGGAACATCTGAAGGAGTGGATTACTGGGAATATGTGTGTGGGTTGGGTGTCAGAGCTGGCTGAGGAATGTTGGTTACTCCAGAGCATTCCAGCCAATTATTCTGCCATGATGACATGAGACTGGCTGTCTCTCTCTAAAGGAGGATGCAGCAAGAGAGATTGAGATTGAGAGACTGAGAGACTGAGAGAGAGAGAGAGAGAGAGAGAGAGAGAGAGAGAGAGAGAGAGAG
>JAJKFI010019078.1:0-13055 GCA_029204185.1 Lerista edwardsae | reverse complement strand
GAGAGAGAGAGAGAGAGAGAGAGAGAGAGAGAGAGAGAGAGAGAGAGAGAGAGAGAGAGAGAGGCGGATCTGAGTATCCTGGCTCCCATCCATGCTTATTATTTAATTTCCAAATGACAAATCAATGGCCAAATGCAATTAAGTAAGCACAGGGGCCCTTGTTATTTGCGGCAAAAGGTACACATTGTACATGATTGCAGAAATGAGCTTGCTTAATAACTGGCACATACTTTCCTGGGACTGCAAGAGTATGAACAGTTCTTAGAACCCAGCTCTGGGCGGGGTGGGAAGTGCTGTTTGCGCAAGGAACCGACATCATAAGGAAGTGCAATGGGTGGACTGAAGATGTGATTTTCTTTCTTTAATAAGGTAATACAATTACCTCGTGGATGAAAGTGTGGGATAGAAAGATAACATAAAAATAAGTTAGACCATTAGTTGCTTAGCATCCCAGCCCTATCTGCCAATGTCAATTATGTTGGTATTAGGCAATGTATTATGCCGGTATCCATGACATCCTAAGCGGTGATCCAGAAGTACACGTGGCTACAGGAGAGGCCCCAGAGGCCTCACAGCCTGAGGTGAATCAGCAGGGTGGGTGGAACACGGTGGGGTAGGTATAATGGGGCAGAGACCAAGGAGGGGAGGAGGGGTGCTGGGGTGGGAGGGGGGTGTCAGGGCAAGCAGAACCTGCGCCACTTTGCTATCCCCTTCCTCACCTCCTGACATGCCCCTGCAGATGTATGCCAGCTAAAGAGCTGGCACACAGAGGCAGATCTAAGGGAGGGCAAAGCTCTAAGTCTTGCAAGAAGCCTTACCTTGCAGTGGAAATCACCGTTTTAGCCAATCCTCACGGGGAAAAGCAACATCTTGGCGTTGCTTACTGGCTACAGCAGCAAGAGAGAGGAGGGATTTACATGACAGGGTAAGGCTCCTTGCAATACTTAGAGCTTTGCCCTCCCTGTAGATCCGCCTCTGCTGGCACAGGTTCAGGGAGATCCATTGGCGATTGGGAGGCATATAGGGAGGTATGGGGAAGCATTTTTCCTTCTCTCAAGCATCCCCATCAAAGCATAGCTGGGGAGCACATCCGGGGCAAAGGCATGTTTGCACCCTTGCCATCCCATGGGGTTCCTCAGATCTACGCCTGCTATTTAGCAGGCACAGAACTGAGGAAGCCATGTGGCCCAAATCGGGGCCATGCGGCCTCCCAATGGGGCCTTGGATGCAGCCTAACGGCCGCATCCCAACCCTACCCCCCTGCTCGGACCAGTACACCCACTGGCCCACCCACCCCACCCAGTTCATCCCACTTGCCCTCCCTCCTTCCTCTCAGAACCTCCCTTGCACCAGCTGAGTTTGGCTGGTGCAAGGGAGGCTCTCCTATGGTACTCTTAGGCTGATGCTACTGGTAGCGTTGGCCCGAGAGCTCTAGCGCCCCCGCGTTGGTGCTAGTGATGTAGCACCGGTGCAACGACATTGCATCACTGCTACATGGAAGTGTGGATTGCCCCCCCAGCCTTTATCTGCCCATACTACCTGTCATTGAAGGAAAAAAACACAATAAAAAGAGGCTCAAACGTATATCTATTTACACAAACTTGCAAACTGCAGGAGCTTTGCTCTTTGCAGATTCTGATTTTAGAATTGCTTGAGGCAATTAGCTGTCTGATCTGCCCATCACCTGTGTTTTCATTGGAGGCTCTGTGAGACCCAGAAATCGGGTCCCGACCCACCAAGTTGTCCTGACCTACAGTTTGAGAAAAGCTGCATTATACGAACTGAATGTTCTTGTGCATCAGTAAATAGCAGTAAACTTCTAAGCACCAGAAACACAACCAAGAACTGCTATGGCCTTCACAGTCTGTTTGTGAACTCCTTGGCAGCATCTGCTTAGTCCTGTGGACACAGCACCTTTTGATCCAATCTAGAAAGCAAATGTTTTTTTATGATATAACAAAATCACATTCCTTCATTGGCAATGGCAGGCAATTAACATTTGACTGAGGTGTGCATATCACAGCTTGGATATCTTACCGTTTCTTGATCCTTTCAGTGGTTTTCAATACATTTGCTTCAATTGCATCAGCACGACTTGGCCCTGGTGCTTAGAGGAATAATCTGTGCCCATGATTGAAGCTTGCTTGGTAGATCTGGCCACCCTCTGTCATTAATCATTTCTGTCACCCCTTCCTTCAACAGTATTATGTTCAGAGTCCATAAAGTATAATTAAAATATGTAAATGTATTATTATTTAATGAGTACACCAAGAGGCTTAACTTTAAATTAGATCTAAAATTGATGTAAACCAATTGGTATTGCAGGGTTGCCTGTTGGCCCAAATGACTCCCTCCCACTTGCTTTCTTTTGGCTCAGGTGGACAGTTGGCAAAGAAGATTTTTTTTTGGGGGGGGCAGGTACCCTAAGGCAGGTGTCCCTTTCCCATCAGGACTCACCTTGGTTCCAGATTTTTTCCCTCCACTTTCAGAGTGCAATCTTGTTTCTACCTCAACTTATAACTCTTTGATTTTTGAATGCATCTGATCCAGTAGACCTACTGATTCCTCATATGAATCAATAATACATCAAACTGATGATTCCCCCCTCCAATCCTCAGCATTTAGGGAGCTTGGAAGAGAGATCCTCTTCCGTCTATATATTTGTGTAACCTTTTGAAGAGTGTGAGTAGAGAGCTTGTCACAATACGTTCTCCTAGGATTGTATTTTGGCTAACCTGGATCTGATTTAGATCATCAGTTGTGATCAAAAATGACAAGGTTTGGTGGAATGTCATACAAAGGAGTTTCTCACCTAGACCATTAATGAAGTTTGGGAGAACTTGCAAATAAATTCTCCTAATCAGAATATTTAATGTACAAAAATTCAAGTTTGGATTTTCATGGGAGATGTTAGATGTCAGTCTCAGGGTCTTCTTTTTTTTTTTTAAAAAAAAGTAAATATTGATTGAATACAGTGATTTTCAATGTTTTTCTTCTCATGGCACACTGACCTCTATGGTCTTCTCTATGGTCTTCTTCACTGCTTGTGATGTCACTTCCAGCTTCTGGGACATTATTCTGGATTCTGTGGCTCTGTTTGTAGGGCAACTGTCTGAAGTACTGAATTGTCTGTCCCTCTCCCTCTTCTGGTAGAGCTGGCGAAGGGAGAGGGACAGACAATTTGTTACTATAGACAGTAGCCCTACAAACAGAACTGCAGAACCCAGAAGAATTTTTCAACAATTTTCAACACTGTGCTTCAAATTCTCACGGCACACCTGCATTCCTTTCGCAGCACATCAATGTGCAGCAGCACACCTAAAATTGCTGATTTAATACAATTATTTCAAAAGCTCACCTTCTTTACCATATGGCTACCACCATCTTTACAATAATCACATTGTAATAGAAGATGGAAGGGAAAGCATAAACATGGATTTAAAAAGAAGATAGCCACAGAATGGGAGGGTTGCAGACAGACCTTGTTCAGACCCTTTGTTCGATGCAGGACATACAGAGCTAAGAACCCCCAGCATAGTGTTGTGCAGCTTCTGTTGAAGACTTGCAGGAGGGGAAACCCTCTTTGCCCCCATTCAGAATTCAATTGCCAAATTGCTTTTACTGTTGAGAAGTTTGGTAGTGGAAGCCACTATTGGGTGGGTGGGGGAGTGCAGGGCTGACTCCATCCATGAGGCCAATTTGGTGGCTGCCTCCACTGCTCCTGTTCCCCCAATTCCCTGGATTCCCAGGATGGCATGAGAAAGGAAGTGTGGAGCTTCTTGGACACTCTAGCCCACCACTCTCCTCTCTTCTTCTTCTGCTCCACCCGTCCTTTTCAGAAGGAATAGAGATTGGTGCATCACTTGCAAAATGTGGGGAGCTGCCTCAGGCACCAGGAGATCTTGGATGATTTCCTGAGTGAATGGCCCCTTCCTCACTAGAGGACGTAAAGCCGAGGCCAAACAATTATTTACTTGGGGTGCTGTAGCTCTGAATTTCTTGAATCAAGCAGAAGGCTGGACTAGATTGTTTACAATGTTTTTCTCCAGTATGATGATGGACAGCCCAATCCTAAACTGGCTGGCCCCTGTAGGTGCAGCAGAAGCAAAACGGCTACCGCTGCATCCTATGGGTGCTGGGCAGCTGCCAAAGGCACCTTGTCTCCTTCCCCTGGATAAGGACGCTGGCCTGCTAATGGGTCTCCTCAAGTCTGTGCCAGCTATTTTGCAGGTGCAGACTTGAAGGCTTCCATCAGCCACATAGCCAGATACAGAGGATAGGATCTGGTGGTGGAAGCCACTGCTGGTCCCAACTACGTTCTGCCCCTCCCCCACCCAGTTCCACCCTCCCCCACCCCAAATGAGCACACCGCTGCCAGTGGTGTCACTTACCGCCAGGCAGCTCTGTGGGAGCTCCTCTGGGCACTGGGGTCTGGCACTTAAGTCCTTACTGCTGGCGGTGGAAGTGACTGAGAGCATTTTTGCAAACCAGTGCTGACAGTAAGGGCTTACTGCTGGTATTAACCCACTTAGGATCGGTCCCCTAATCTGCCTTGGGCATTTGCTTCAGCATGGGAAGGACGAGATATCAATTCTTCAAATAAATAAATAAACGTATGATGATGTAATTTTGATCTAATTTTTTGATGATCTAAATTTAATTTGGTGATGATCTAATTTTTCTGTAGGTTAAAACACACACACAATCTATCACTTAAAAATCCTAAAGATCCATAGAATCTTTCGCTGACCTAGGTGAGCTCAGAATTTTCCGTGTTGCATGTCTTTCTGGGACTCTGTTTAGGAGCGACACTGTGAGGAGTGGGCCAGCAGAGGGCGCCCAAATGTACCCAAATAATCTATTGTCTTCATATCTTTCTTCGTGGTTCTGCCTCTCAGGAAATAATTATTTCCTCTTGCCCTCTCTTATGGAGTGATACTTAACCGTAGAGCTGACTCAGATATTCTCCAGGTTTGTTTCCAGCTTGAAAGGCATGATTTCCGGGAGGCAAAAACATCCAGATAAATCCCCTTAAGCCTACCTGTTTCATAGTTATTTGCTGCTGTTCACAACCATTTTCCCCCTTTTGCTGCTGCTTGGATTTTGCACCACTTTATTCCTCCTCAAGTGATTATAGACCATCGGGGATTATGTAGTGGGTGTGATGACATTTATGTGCGATGTAGTCAACCAGCTCTGGCTTGTCACTGAGATTACCAAGTGCAAATGAAGCCCATTATCTGTACTTGCCAGCCGAAGTAGATGAAGCCTGCCACTCAGTCCTGAGCAGGGCTGGCCCATCCTTGAGGCCAACTGAAACAGTTGCATCAGGTGACAGGTTGGTGGGGGGCACTCTCTTCTGTCTGCATACCGGCTTCTATTGCTCCTCCCTCTTCTACTCCCCAGTTTGAAAAGAAACAGAGGGAGGCAGAAAATGAAATGTGGGAGGGAAGAGAGAGGTGGGATGTAAGAGTGGAGAGTGGGAGTTCTACAGCTGGTCCATTATCAAGTAAGGAGGTGGCATTTGGTATGATGCTTCAGGTGTCATGATGTGACCTCAGAATGCAAAATGAGGGAGAATGGAAACAAGATGCATGGACCTTGTTGTCTTGTGCACTCCTAGAGGCATCTGGTGGGCCACTGTGAGATATAGGAAGCTGGACTAGATGGGCCCTTGGCCTGATCCAGTGGGCCTCTTCCTATGTTCTTAAGTGTTGGCATCAGCCATGAGCTTGGATCATGGGCTTGAAGCAGTGGTGGGATTCAGCCAGTTCTCACCTATTCTGCAGAACCGGTTGCTAATTTTAGGTTGGGAGAGGGAAGGAAGGCAGCGGCCGCCCTGAAGGACATAGAACCGGTTGTTAATTTATTTGAATCCCACCACTGGCTTGAAGTGGGAGTCAAACAATCCTGTCCTATTCTCCCCCTTCCCCATTGATGCAGCCGCACCATGAAGCCTTCCACTGCACCCTGTGCAGGGA
This sequence comes from Lerista edwardsae, assembly GCA_029204185.1. Taxonomy (NCBI): domain Eukaryota; kingdom Metazoa; phylum Chordata; class Lepidosauria; order Squamata; family Scincidae; genus Lerista; species Lerista edwardsae. Next base: position 7,074 of record JAJKFI010019078.1, on the reverse strand, counting down.
GGGCAGATCAGGAGACTTGGGAGAGGTAAGGAAAAATGTTTTCCCTTACCTCCCCATATATCCCTTGACTGTCAATGGTTGTGCCAACTGCTATTGGAGGGGATAGCATCCAGCGCACGTTGCTCATGCCAGGTTCCACCCCTGCCTCCATCATGCCCCACCCTCCTCATGCCACCCCATTCTGACCTCCCTCCTGCCCTGTTCCGCTCTCTCCTTTAGATGGCCATTTGTGATGGCTGTAAAGCATGTCCTGCTGATGGACCTCTAGCTCTGTGAGGGGGAGATAGGATGGGGCCGTGGTCTTCTTCCCATCCTGTTAAGTAGTCCAATTGACAGAGAGGCCTTGAGCAGCCTGGTGAGCACTTCTTTTCCATTCCTGCTTCTGGGCCCAGATCCAGCATTTTGGAGATTTGGGGATGATGGAGAGTGACTGGTGCAGACAACCGGGTCCAGATAGCGGGCACTGATAGCCTCAGGATTTGTAATCAAGTCATAATCAGGGGGAGGCTCATCCTCTTCCTCTCCAGAGGAGGCCTCCCTAGAGTCTAGATATGGCTGAGTTCTGACACTCAGAGCACAATCCTAACCTGGCCGGCACAGTTAGGCCAGCAAAGTTTGGCTGGCACAAGGGACGCTGTAAAGTATGTTTGGACCACTCTCGGAGTCAGAGAGGCTAGCACATAGTCGTGCACCATTCTCCCTGACTCCAAGAGTGGTCCAACTGTGCTTTATGGGTGGCCCTTATGCCGGCCAACCTTGCTGGCCTAACTGGGCCGGTCTAACTCCCGGTTAGGATTGTACCCTTTTACTGTGAAGGCAATGTTTTCTTTATAGGTGAGTGCCAACCTATCAGGGATCACAAAACTCACTACCCTTTCGCCGTTATCCTTGGGGGTGTGTCCTAAAAATGGCAAGGGGGTATGTTTGTGTTCTAGGAAACATTGTGCAAAAAATGTCTTTCTGAACATTTGGAACAGTTTAAAATACAAGGTACAGTAGCCTGGAAGACTTCACCCAATCCAGTTGCTGGATCATGGGGTTCAAGTAAAAAAACCCAAAAGAAATCATGCAAACCTGAAATCCACTGATGCTGCCCTGAAATATCCTGGAGCCTGAGAAGATATCTAGCCATCAACCTCTCTGATGCGTGGCCATCAATCTATGCGGGCTCTCAACCATGCCTCAAGTGGTCTGTACTAAAGACTGTTTGAACTGCTTGTGATTTGGTAACTTTGCACATGTGCCTGTCCTTCCCCAGGCTTTTCCTTTGACATGCCTCACATTGCCCTCCCATGTGCTCCTCCATTGTACAAACACAGTTTTCCTTTCATAATCTGCTCTCTTCTAAAGCAGCCCAGCTTGTTTGTGTTGCATGGATTTAAGCGGGTGCTTTCAAAACTGCTTTAATTAGTAACTTGCAACAAACACGCTCTGCAAATGTGTGCTCCGTTGAGATGCTCCCTGGCTTTATTGCTTCTCCTTCTCTTTTGTGGTCCTCTTGTAAATCTTTCTTTGATAGCTCACCGCCTGCCTTTGAGCCATCAGAGAGTAGTAATGATCGAATTAAGCAGAGTTGTTTTCTCCCCTCCCTGAATTACTGTATTTTATTTCATCCTTGAAGACTTGATGGTTCAAGCCATCCTCAGGCACTGAGAAACAGAACATTCTTTCTCTCTCTTTTGATCCTGCACTGTATTCACTTGAGCGCGTAAATCTTCACAGTTGGTCTGAGTGAAGCTTGGATTTAGAACGCTGCTCCACAATCCCCCCCGGGGGGGTGTCCTTTCCTCCAGCTAAGATTTGTTTCTCTGGTTCCAACCACAAAATCACACTAACCTGCTATAAAACACTCAGTTGTATCTAAATGGCAATGGAGGGCAAGCTGAAGGCACATTCCCACAGCAGCTTCCCAGGCTTCCTGTTAAAAAAGTGTTATGATCAACCCTTAAAGATCACAAACAATCAGTCCCATAACAACATTCCAAACAATCAGTCCCATAACGACATTCCAAACAATCAGTCTCATGACATTCCAAACAATCAGTCTGAGTCATAACATGGGAAAATCCTTATATAAGTTGATGTCCAAGTTATGCCTCACAAAGGGGATCATGAGGCAGGATGAGGGGAGTCATTTCAGGTGGCAAAATTTTGAGGAATAGCAGATGTAGAGCTATCCTTTTGCTTATTTGTCTCCACAGCAACCAGCAAAGAACTGGAGCTTGCCCAGCTCTATGGGTGGCACCATTCTAGCCCAACTCTATGGGTGAAAATCTTGCCTCCTCTCTCTACCAGTACTTCTCCTGCTTCCTCTCTTGTGGCTGCTACTTCTGCAAACAGAGCCGCACCCTTGCTAGCCATTAACCCAGCTGTAGTGGCACAGCAGGAGCACTCATTAAGTGGTGGGCATATGAACAATGGGGTATCCCTTCCACAGGATGCATTGCAAGACCTTTTGGTGTGGTTGTACTGGTGGTGATGGGGAAGCATAGGATTGGAGTGTGCGTCCTACTTCAAGAACTTAATATTTTGGGCTGCTATGGAAGGGAACCACATGTCCCTGCAAAGTCTCTAATTCTGAGATGTATTCTATCCATACCAACCATCAGGTTTACTTGCTGTGAAGAAGCAGTGCAGAATCAAGACGGAGGATATCTGAGTGACAGGTCTGTGGCTCCTATCGACAGTTCAGAAAGTGCTGGTTCACAGGACATTTGGTAGCCCTGAACATAGGATATGGGGGTGTGGCTTAATGGTGAAGCATCTGCTTTGTATGCAGAATGTACAGGGTTCAATCCCTGGCAGCATCTCCGGGTAGGGCTGGGAAAGCCCATTATGTGAAATCCCAGAGAGCTGCGGTCAGTTGATTTAGACAATACTTCCCTATATGGACCAATCGTTCACCATCCTAGATGGTTGACCATAAAGCAGATTACTGCATTCAATGTTTACTTCCTCTCAATGTCGGATTACTTCCTCTCAATGTCGAGAATGAGGGTTTTTCGTTCACTAAGGACAGTAGATGCCCCATCAATGTAACTTTTTCTGCAACTGCGCACTTCATATCAAATTAATGTCTGATCAGCGGCTCTTCAATCTATATGATTGACCTTTTCCTTTCATAAAATGTCTTCATCAGCATGAGAGAATGTCTCTGGAGGAAAGGACATGTTCTGAAAATTGCGATAACTTGGACAATCAAATATTCAGCAAGCAAGGCATTGCTTGCCTCCAACGCATCACATGCAATACAGTGGCTGTGTGATTTCTTAGTTTACTAGTAAAGCGTAGGACCGAATGAAAACGATTCACACGTTTTGGCCAATATTTTTGCAGGCGGCCTATTCTGTAATTGGTCATCATCACGTGCTGCAAGATTGTGTCCGTGTTCATTTGTGTTGCAGCTTGCCCTCGCTTGCCCTCACTCTTCATTGTCCACTAGAATGAATACACAGCCAGATCTGACGACACAATATTGCACCATCATGTTGTTCATGAGTGATGCCTGGCCCAAGTCTCACAAACAGGAAAAAAAAAATCAATGGCAGTCTCATTGCATTTTCATAAATAGCTCTTCATCAGGGTAATAGGACACATTTTCTCTTGCAGAAAGGCTCAGCTTCTTTGGCAGTGAAATTCTCCAGTCACTATTACCTTGTCCTCTGATGAAGAGCTATCTGTCTTGGAACATGCTGCAACTGCAATGCATTTTTAGCCAATTAAACTGTTTCCTGCAGACGGCAGAGCTATTTTTGTTGTTTTGTTTTTCCATCTTGCAGTGCTCGTCTGTCCTACTTGCCTTACCATCTAAGAAGACAACAAGGCCATTCATGGGAGGAAAGGAAAGTAACACAAAAGGGTCAGTTGGAATAATCCAAAGGGGACAGGTGTGCTGAAGGAAGCACTCACGTGGAACTAGAAAGAGAGTTAGATGGCAGGTAGACGAAGATGCCAGGGAGAGGAGAATGGGATGCAGGTGGGGCATCAAGAAGGACCTATTAGGCATAATAAGAACCGTGGTGCTGGCAGAGCTAAGTGTCCAAGGAGGTGCACAGGGAGAAAGTAAATAAGGTAGACCTAGAGGCATTTGACCATATTGTCCAACTCTTACATAAGAGAGAAGCCCAGGGTTGAGTGGTCATAGTTTGCTCAAGGCAACCTAGTGGCTGATTTGGAAGTTCAATTGTACAGTATATGCTCCCCACTCAGAATCCCAAGAGGGTGGTTTTCAGATCTGAGCTAAGGCCATTCTGAGCTTCAGGCCGCACTGTGTTTCACTTGACAATTGAAGCTGCGAAACCCCCAGCCAAAGGCATCACAGGGTTTGTGTTGCCCGGTGCAAGGGCTCATTGCATCACCCCCATGATGGACCTCCTCCCCTACCATACCATACAATGGCATACACAGAGCCTGAATGCAGTGGCATCACTAGGGTTAGTGTCATGCCCAGTAACTTTTTGTTTTACTATAGAACAGTACAGGTCGCCTAACAAGTCAGTAACCAACCACCACAACAACCAAAACCCCAGTAGCCAACTTGATGACACTCATGGATTGTTTCATTACGTTCTGCATGAAATTCCCTTTCCAATGATATATAACACAATGGTTTTATTCATAAATAAAAATGTTCCAAAATTTTCGGAACACTAATGGTGTTATTCCCCGCCTGAAGGTGTCACCTGGTGCATCTGCCCCCCCTAGTGACACTACTGCACCCCTGTACCTCCTTTTAAACAATCTCCAGTGCCATTGCTTCGGACTTACATTGCACTTTGACAGCAGACGAACAAGCTCTGCCCATCCACTCCTAAGTACCTTACTGGGAAATAAGGTCCCCTGAGGTTGGAACTAGGAGCAGATATAGAGGCAAATGTAGAGCCATTGCCAAAGCTTGGTCTCTTTTTCTGAGTAAGTCCTCCCCAGCACTTTGAAATATGGTGGGATTCTACAAAAACCAGTGCAGGACACTCCAAGGAACCATCTCCTGGTAGCAGTCTTCTGCCCCATTGACAGCGGTTGTTGTATCGCTGTTTCTCATGGTTGTGTACTGCCTGTTTATGGCTGTTAGCTGCCTTAGGCACCCTTGGAGTGGAAAGGTGGGCTAGACATCCTTAAAGAAATAAATGCAGCATAGATATCCGGGATACGGGAGACGATGCCCCCCCCTCCCACTGCCGTCCTTGAAGTCAGCCCTGCGAAAGGTATGCACCTCCAGAAAGTCACTGGGATAATTTTTCCTTGATATTGCATCATCGAAAACGGCTGCATGCCATTACAGTGAATTATCGCAGCCTGCTGTGCATTTTATTTCCCAGAGCTGCTGTCACAGCAGTCACTTGACTGAAAATCAAGTGTATATTTCATCTGTTCCTGAAAAGAGAGGAAGGGGATTTTCTTTCTTTTTGCGAAAAAAGACGAAGAAGAAGAAGAAGAAGAAGCGTGCCTTGCAGGAACGCAATCAGAACTCCAACTGGTTATTTCAGAGTGGAAAAAGATATTCTGGGCTTCTTTCTGGTGTCGGGTTAGGGCCGGCACATCCATGCAACCTTCTGGGGTGAACTTGGGGGCACCCTGCCAATCCCCTGCTCACTAACCATGTCACTGCAGGGCCTCTGAGAAGAATTTTATTAGGGGGTACAAAGTTTCTTTTGGGCCCCTTCCTTCCCAAAGGGGGAGAACTAAAACAGAGCTAAAACAGAGTAGGAGAGGGTGGCAACTGGGGCAGGCACAACAGGGGCTAAACAGAGCAAGGGGATGATGGCAACAGCTGGAATGGGTCTTGAGCAGTGATGTCATTCAGGGGGAACAGACCAGAACAGGCGTTCCAGATCCTAACGGGCTCCGTGGCCGGTTCCGGGTTCCCGACAAGTGCCAGTCAAAAGTGAGTTCCTGTTCCTAAATCATTTGAATGACACCACTGGTCTTGAGCCCTGATCTACTGGGCTTCCAAAGGTGGAGCCCAGGTCTATCTGCGGCATTGGCCACTAGATATAATATAGTAATACAGAAAACCAGGCACAATCTTACATCTCTCTAAAGTATTTTAAATATAGAAAATAATTGCAGATTAGCATCATGGTTTTGAGGCTCACACTAGAATGGAAAGTGTCCTCTGTGTACCACAACTTCCTTCTGCAGCAGCTGTAGCTTTTTTTTTTTTTTTTTTTAAGATTGTGAGCCCTTTTGGGACAGGGAGCCATTTAACTTTATTATTATTAGCCTGTAAACCACTTTGTGAACTTTGAATTGAAAAGCGGTATATAAATACTAGTGATTGATTGATGGATTGATTAATAGTCCTGCTGCTGTGTCCCTGAGCCCAAATACTTCATGGTAAGCAGATCCTCAAGCCAAAGAGCTCCTGTAGCAGGCCAGTTTCTTTCCAGATGTGAAACTGTGTTAAGGAGTGTCATGCATACATTTCTTGATCTGGTGTTTATGGTTTGCCGCTGCAGGCCCACAACCACTGCATGCCCACAACAGCTGCATGCCCACAGCAACCCATGCAGGCAGTGAGTCCAGGTGAGATCAGAAAATGTAAAATCTCAGGAAGTTTCTGGGCCTCCTCCTTGGGCTCCTGGGGCCCCTTTTTGACCTGGGCCCAGGTACAAATTACCCCTGCTCATGGGCCCTGGTGCTGCAAAGGAGAGGAGACTCTCTAGCCCAGGACTCTCCTCTCCTCCACTTCCAGTTCTGCGCCCTCTCTCCCTCCTTTTGAAATCCAATATGAAATTCAGAAGAGTGTCCATTTGCCTGCCTGCTGATTGGACACAAAATATTGCTGTCACTTCCACCATGCTGCCAGGTAACAGAGACATGATTTGAAAATTTCCTGGGGCTGTGGGGAAGACATCATGCCTGTGGCTTTTGTGCACAGTGGTTATGAGCACTTTTATGCACTACCAGAAATATTTTCACACTGCCCATAGATTGAAAACCGCATCACTTCGAAGGATGACATTTTGGAGGTTGAGTTCTCTCCTGAAGGGAGAGAACCATTCCTGCGTGTTTCACCTCATTTTGGAAAAAAAAAATATTTTGAATTTTTTTTAAAAAAATAAAGTGAATTGA
>JAJKFI010019077.1:0-13061 GCA_029204185.1 Lerista edwardsae | reverse complement strand
GAGAGAGAGAGAGAGAGAGAGAGAGAGAGAGAGAGAGAGAGAGAGAGAGAGAGAGAGAGAGAGGCGGATCTGAGTATCCTGGCTCCCATCCATGCTTATTATTTAATTTCCAAATGACAAATCAATGGCCAAATGCAATTAAGTAAGCACAGGGGCCCTTGTTATTTGCGGCAAAAGGTACACATTGTACATGATTGCAGAAATGAGCTTGCTTAATAACTGGCACATACTTTCCTGGGACTGCAAGAGTATGAACAGTTCTTAGAACCCAGCTCTGGGCGGGGTGGGAAGTGCTGTTTGCGCAAGGAACCGACATCATAAGGAAGTGCAATGGGTGGACTGAAGATGTGATTTTCTTTCTTTAATAAGGTAATACAATTACCTCGTGGATGAAAGTGTGGGATAGAAAGATAACATAAAAATAAGTTAGACCATTAGTTGCTTAGCATCCCAGCCCTATCTGCCAATGTCAATTATGTTGGTATTAGGCAATGTATTATGCCGGTATCCATGACATCCTAAGCGGTGATCCAGAAGTACACGTGGCTACAGGAGAGGCCCCAGAGGCCTCACAGCCTGAGGTGAATCAGCAGGGTGGGTGGAACACGGTGGGGTAGGTATAATGGGGCAGAGACCAAGGAGGGGAGGAGGGGTGCTGGGGTGGGAGGGGGGTGTCAGGGCAAGCAGAACCTGCGCCACTTTGCTATCCCCTTCCTCACCTCCTGACATGCCCCTGCAGATGTATGCCAGCTAAAGAGCTGGCACACAGAGGCAGATCTAAGGGAGGGCAAAGCTCTAAGTCTTGCAAGAAGCCTTACCTTGCAGTGGAAATCACCGTTTTAGCCAATCCTCACGGGGAAAAGCAACATCTTGGCGTTGCTTACTGGCTACAGCAGCAAGAGAGAGGAGGGATTTACATGACAGGGTAAGGCTCCTTGCAATACTTAGAGCTTTGCCCTCCCTGTAGATCCGCCTCTGCTGGCACAGGTTCAGGGAGATCCATTGGCGATTGGGAGGCATATAGGGAGGTATGGGGAAGCATTTTTCCTTCTCTCAAGCATCCCCATCAAAGCATAGCTGGGGAGCACATCCGGGGCAAAGGCATGTTTGCACCCTTGCCATCCCATGGGGTTCCTCAGATCTACGCCTGCTATTTAGCAGGCACAGAACTGAGGAAGCCATGTGGCCCAAATCGGGGCCATGCGGCCTCCCAATGGGGCCTTGGATGCAGCCTAACGGCCGCATCCCAACCCTACCCCCCTGCTCGGACCAGTACACCCACTGGCCCACCCACCCCACCCAGTTCATCCCACTTGCCCTCCCTCCTTCCTCTCAGAACCTCCCTTGCACCAGCTGAGTTTGGCTGGTGCAAGGGAGGCTCTCCTATGGTACTCTTAGGCTGATGCTACTGGTAGCGTTGGCCCGAGAGCTCTAGCGCCCCCGCGTTGGTGCTAGTGATGTAGCACCGGTGCAACGACATTGCATCACTGCTACATGGAAGTGTGGATTGCCCCCCCAGCCTTTATCTGCCCATACTACCTGTCATTGAAGGAAAAAAACACAATAAAAAGAGGCTCAAACGTATATCTATTTACACAAACTTGCAAACTGCAGGAGCTTTGCTCTTTGCAGATTCTGATTTTAGAATTGCTTGAGGCAATTAGCTGTCTGATCTGCCCATCACCTGTGTTTTCATTGGAGGCTCTGTGAGACCCAGAAATCGGGTCCCGACCCACCAAGTTGTCCTGACCTACAGTTTGAGAAAAGCTGCATTATACGAACTGAATGTTCTTGTGCATCAGTAAATAGCAGTAAACTTCTAAGCACCAGAAACACAACCAAGAACTGCTATGGCCTTCACAGTCTGTTTGTGAACTCCTTGGCAGCATCTGCTTAGTCCTGTGGACACAGCACCTTTTGATCCAATCTAGAAAGCAAATGTTTTTTTATGATATAACAAAATCACATTCCTTCATTGGCAATGGCAGGCAATTAACATTTGACTGAGGTGTGCATATCACAGCTTGGATATCTTACCGTTTCTTGATCCTTTCAGTGGTTTTCAATACATTTGCTTCAATTGCATCAGCACGACTTGGCCCTGGTGCTTAGAGGAATAATCTGTGCCCATGATTGAAGCTTGCTTGGTAGATCTGGCCACCCTCTGTCATTAATCATTTCTGTCACCCCTTCCTTCAACAGTATTATGTTCAGAGTCCATAAAGTATAATTAAAATATGTAAATGTATTATTATTTAATGAGTACACCAAGAGGCTTAACTTTAAATTAGATCTAAAATTGATGTAAACCAATTGGTATTGCAGGGTTGCCTGTTGGCCCAAATGACTCCCTCCCACTTGCTTTCTTTTGGCTCAGGTGGACAGTTGGCAAAGAAGATTTTTTTTTGGGGGGGGGCAGGTACCCTAAGGCAGGTGTCCCTTTCCCATCAGGACTCACCTTGGTTCCAGATTTTTTCCCTCCACTTTCAGAGTGCAATCTTGTTTCTACCTCAACTTATAACTCTTTGATTTTTGAATGCATCTGATCCAGTAGACCTACTGATTCCTCATATGAATCAATAATACATCAAACTGATGATTCCCCCCTCCAATCCTCAGCATTTAGGGAGCTTGGAAGAGAGATCCTCTTCCGTCTATATATTTGTGTAACCTTTTGAAGAGTGTGAGTAGAGAGCTTGTCACAATACGTTCTCCTAGGATTGTATTTTGGCTAACCTGGATCTGATTTAGATCATCAGTTGTGATCAAAAATGACAAGGTTTGGTGGAATGTCATACAAAGGAGTTTCTCACCTAGACCATTAATGAAGTTTGGGAGAACTTGCAAATAAATTCTCCTAATCAGAATATTTAATGTACAAAAATTCAAGTTTGGATTTTCATGGGAGATGTTAGATGTCAGTCTCAGGGTCTTCTTTTTTTTTTTTAAAAAAAAAGTAAATATTGATTGAATACAGTGATTTTCAATGTTTTTCTTCTCATGGCACACTGACCTCTATGGTCTTCTCTATGGTCTTCTTCACTGCTTGTGATGTCACTTCCAGCTTCTGGGACATTATTCTGGATTCTGTGGCTCTGTTTGTAGGGCAACTGTCTGAAGTACTGAATTGTCTGTCCCTCTCCCTCTTCTGGTAGAGCTGGCGAAGGGAGAGGGACAGACAATTTGTTACTATAGACAGTAGCCCTACAAACAGAACTGCAGAACCCAGAAGAATTTTTCAACAATTTTCAACACTGTGCTTCAAATTCTCACGGCACACCTGCATTCCTTTCGCAGCACATCAATGTGCAGCAGCACACCTAAAATTGCTGATTTAATACAATTATTTCAAAAGCTCACCTTCTTTACCATATGGCTACCACCATCTTTACAATAATCACATTGTAATAGAAGATGGAAGGGAAAGCATAAACATGGATTTAAAAAGAAGATAGCCACAGAATGGGAGGGTTGCAGACAGACCTTGTTCAGACCCTTTGTTCGATGCAGGACATACAGAGCTAAGAACCCCCAGCATAGTGTTGTGCAGCTTCTGTTGAAGACTTGCAGGAGGGGAAACCCTCTTTGCCCCCATTCAGAATTCAATTGCCAAATTGCTTTTACTGTTGAGAAGTTTGGTAGTGGAAGCCACTATTGGGTGGGTGGGGGAGTGCAGGGCTGACTCCATCCATGAGGCCAATTTGGTGGCTGCCTCCACTGCTCCTGTTCCCCCAATTCCCTGGATTCCCAGGATGGCATGAGAAAGGAAGTGTGGAGCTTCTTGGACACTCTAGCCCACCACTCTCCTCTCTTCTTCTTCTGCTCCACCCGTCCTTTTCAGAAGGAATAGAGATTGGTGCATCACTTGCAAAATGTGGGGAGCTGCCTCAGGCACCAGGAGATCTTGGATGATTTCCTGAGTGAATGGCCCCTTCCTCACTAGAGGACGTAAAGCCGAGGCCAAACAATTATTTACTTGGGGTGCTGTAGCTCTGAATTTCTTGAATCAAGCAGAAGGCTGGACTAGATTGTTTACAATGTTTTTCTCCAGTATGATGATGGACAGCCCAATCCTAAACTGGCTGGCCCCTGTAGGTGCAGCAGAAGCAAAACGGCTACCGCTGCATCCTATGGGTGCTGGGCAGCTGCCAAAGGCACCTTGTCTCCTTCCCCTGGATAAGGACGCTGGCCTGCTAATGGGTCTCCTCAAGTCTGTGCCAGCTATTTTGCAGGTGCAGACTTGAAGGCTTCCATCAGCCACATAGCCAGATACAGAGGATAGGATCTGGTGGTGGAAGCCACTGCTGGTCCCAACTACGTTCTGCCCCTCCCCCACCCAGTTCCACCCTCCCCCACCCCAAATGAGCACACCGCTGCCAGTGGTGTCACTTACCGCCAGGCAGCTCTGTGGGAGCTCCTCTGGGCACTGGGGTCTGGCACTTAAGTCCTTACTGCTGGCGGTGGAAGTGACTGAGAGCATTTTTGCAAACCAGTGCTGACAGTAAGGGCTTACTGCTGGTATTAACCCACTTAGGATCGGTCCCCTAATCTGCCTTGGGCATTTGCTTCAGCATGGGAAGGACGAGATATCAATTCTTCAAATAAATAAATAAACGTATGATGATGTAATTTTGATCTAATTTTTTGATGATCTAAATTTAATTTGGTGATGATCTAATTTTTCTGTAGGTTAAAACACACACACAATCTATCACTTAAAAATCCTAAAGATCCATAGAATCTTTCGCTGACCTAGGTGAGCTCAGAATTTTCCGTGTTGCATGTCTTTCTGGGACTCTGTTTAGGAGCGACACTGTGAGGAGTGGGCCAGCAGAGGGCGCCCAAATGTACCCAAATAATCTATTGTCTTCATATCTTTCTTCGTGGTTCTGCCTCTCAGGAAATAATTATTTCCTCTTGCCCTCTCTTATGGAGTGATACTTAACCGTAGAGCTGACTCAGATATTCTCCAGGTTTGTTTCCAGCTTGAAAGGCATGATTTCCGGGAGGCAAAAACATCCAGATAAATCCCCTTAAGCCTACCTGTTTCATAGTTATTTGCTGCTGTTCACAACCATTTTCCCCCTTTTGCTGCTGCTTGGATTTTGCACCACTTTATTCCTCCTCAAGTGATTATAGACCATCGGGGATTATGTAGTGGGTGTGATGACATTTATGTGCGATGTAGTCAACCAGCTCTGGCTTGTCACTGAGATTACCAAGTGCAAATGAAGCCCATTATCTGTACTTGCCAGCCGAAGTAGATGAAGCCTGCCACTCAGTCCTGAGCAGGGCTGGCCCATCCTTGAGGCCAACTGAAACAGTTGCATCAGGTGACAGGTTGGTGGGGGGCACTCTCTTCTGTCTGCATACCGGCTTCTATTGCTCCTCCCTCTTCTACTCCCCAGTTTGAAAAGAAACAGAGGGAGGCAGAAAATGAAATGTGGGAGGGAAGAGAGAGGTGGGATGTAAGAGTGGAGAGTGGGAGTTCTACAGCTGGTCCATTATCAAGTAAGGAGGTGGCATTTGGTATGATGCTTCAGGTGTCATGATGTGACCTCAGAATGCAAAATGAGGGAGAATGGAAACAAGATGCATGGACCTTGTTGTCTTGTGCACTCCTAGAGGCATCTGGTGGGCCACTGTGAGATATAGGAAGCTGGACTAGATGGGCCCTTGGCCTGATCCAGTGGGCCTCTTCCTATGTTCTTAAGTGTTGGCATCAGCCATGAGCTTGGATCATGGGCTTGAAGCAGTGGTGGGATTCAGCCAGTTCTCACCTATTCTGCAGAACCGGTTGCTAATTTTAGGTTGGGAGAGGGAAGGAAGGCAGCGGCCGCCCTGAAGGACATAGAACCGGTTGTTAATTTATTTGAATCCCACCACTGGCTTGAAGTGGGAGTCAAACAATCCTGTCCTATTCTCCCCCTTCCCCATTGATGCAGCCGCACCATGAAGCCTTCCACTGCACCCTGTGCAGGGAGGGCAGATCAGGAGACTTGGGAGAGGTAAGGAAAAATGTTTTCCCTTACCTCCCCATATATCCCTTGACTGTCAATGGTTGTGCCAACTGCTATTGGAGGGGATAGCATCCAGCGCACGTTGCTCATGCCAGGTTCCACCCCTGCCTCCATCATGCCCCACCCTCCTCATGCCACCCCATTCTGACCTCCCTCCTGCCCTGTTCCGCTCTCTCCTTTAGATGGCCATTTGTGATGGCTGTAAAGCATGTCCTGCTGATGGACCTCTAGCTCTGTGAGGGGGAGATAGGATGGGGCCGTGGTCTTCTTCCCATCCTGTTAAGTAGTCCAATTGACAGAGAGGCCTTGAGCAGCCTGGTGAGCACTTCTTTTCCATTCCTGCTTCTGGGCCCAGATCCAGCATTTTGGAGATTTGGGGATGATGGAGAGTGACTGGTGCAGACAACCGGGTCCAGATAGCGGGCACTGATAGCCTCAGGATTTGTAATCAAGTCATAATCAGGGGGAGGCTCATCCTCTTCCTCTCCAGAGGAGGCCTCCCTAGAGTCTAGATATGGCTGAGTTCTGACACTCAGAGCACAATCCTAACCTGGCCGGCACAGTTAGGCCAGCAAAGTTTGGCTGGCACAAGGGACGCTGTAAAGTATGTTTGGACCACTCTCGGAGTCAGAGAGGCTAGCACATAGTCGTGCACCATTCTCCCTGACTCCAAGAGTGGTCCAACTGTGCTTTATGGGTGGCCCTTATGCCGGCCAACCTTGCTGGCCTAACTGGGCCGGTCTAACTCCCGGTTAGGATTGTACCCTTTTACTGTGAAGGCAATGTTTTCTTTATAGGTGAGTGCCAACCTATCAGGGATCACAAAACTCACTACCCTTTCGCCGTTATCCTTGGGGGTGTGTCCTAAAAATGGCAAGGGGGTATGTTTGTGTTCTAGGAAACATTGTGCAAAAAATGTCTTTCTGAACATTTGGAACAGTTTAAAATACAAGGTACAGTAGCCTGGAAGACTTCACCCAATCCAGTTGCTGGATCATGGGGTTCAAGTAAAAAAACCCAAAAGAAATCATGCAAACCTGAAATCCACTGATGCTGCCCTGAAATATCCTGGAGCCTGAGAAGATATCTAGCCATCAACCTCTCTGATGCGTGGCCATCAATCTATGCGGGCTCTCAACCATGCCTCAAGTGGTCTGTACTAAAGACTGTTTGAACTGCTTGTGATTTGGTAACTTTGCACATGTGCCTGTCCTTCCCCAGGCTTTTCCTTTGACATGCCTCACATTGCCCTCCCATGTGCTCCTCCATTGTACAAACACAGTTTTCCTTTCATAATCTGCTCTCTTCTAAAGCAGCCCAGCTTGTTTGTGTTGCATGGATTTAAGCGGGTGCTTTCAAAACTGCTTTAATTAGTAACTTGCAACAAACACGCTCTGCAAATGTGTGCTCCGTTGAGATGCTCCCTGGCTTTATTGCTTCTCCTTCTCTTTTGTGGTCCTCTTGTAAATCTTTCTTTGATAGCTCACCGCCTGCCTTTGAGCCATCAGAGAGTAGTAATGATCGAATTAAGCAGAGTTGTTTTCTCCCCTCCCTGAATTACTGTATTTTATTTCATCCTTGAAGACTTGATGGTTCAAGCCATCCTCAGGCACTGAGAAACAGAACATTCTTTCTCTCTCTTTTGATCCTGCACTGTATTCACTTGAGCGCGTAAATCTTCACAGTTGGTCTGAGTGAAGCTTGGATTTAGAACGCTGCTCCACAATCCCCCCCGGGGGGGTGTCCTTTCCTCCAGCTAAGATTTGTTTCTCTGGTTCCAACCACAAAATCACACTAACCTGCTATAAAACACTCAGTTGTATCTAAATGGCAATGGAGGGCAAGCTGAAGGCACATTCCCACAGCAGCTTCCCAGGCTTCCTGTTAAAAAAGTGTTATGATCAACCCTTAAAGATCACAAACAATCAGTCCCATAACAACATTCCAAACAATCAGTCCCATAACGACATTCCAAACAATCAGTCTCATGACATTCCAAACAATCAGTCTGAGTCATAACATGGGAAAATCCTTATATAAGTTGATGTCCAAGTTATGCCTCACAAAGGGGATCATGAGGCAGGATGAGGGGAGTCATTTCAGGTGGCAAAATTTTGAGGAATAGCAGATGTAGAGCTATCCTTTTGCTTATTTGTCTCCACAGCAACCAGCAAAGAACTGGAGCTTGCCCAGCTCTATGGGTGGCACCATTCTAGCCCAACTCTATGGGTGAAAATCTTGCCTCCTCTCTCTACCAGTACTTCTCCTGCTTCCTCTCTTGTGGCTGCTACTTCTGCAAACAGAGCCGCACCCTTGCTAGCCATTAACCCAGCTGTAGTGGCACAGCAGGAGCACTCATTAAGTGGTGGGCATATGAACAATGGGGTATCCCTTCCACAGGATGCATTGCAAGACCTTTTGGTGTGGTTGTACTGGTGGTGATGGGGAAGCATAGGATTGGAGTGTGCGTCCTACTTCAAGAACTTAATATTTTGGGCTGCTATGGAAGGGAACCACATGTCCCTGCAAAGTCTCTAATTCTGAGATGTATTCTATCCATACCAACCATCAGGTTTACTTGCTGTGAAGAAGCAGTGCAGAATCAAGACGGAGGATATCTGAGTGACAGGTCTGTGGCTCCTATCGACAGTTCAGAAAGTGCTGGTTCACAGGACATTTGGTAGCCCTGAACATAGGATATGGGGGTGTGGCTTAATGGTGAAGCATCTGCTTTGTATGCAGAATGTACAGGGTTCAATCCCTGGCAGCATCTCCGGGTAGGGCTGGGAAAGCCCATTATGTGAAATCCCAGAGAGCTGCGGTCAGTTGATTTAGACAATACTTCCCTATATGGACCAATCGTTCACCATCCTAGATGGTTGACCATAAAGCAGATTACTGCATTCAATGTTTACTTCCTCTCAATGTCGGATTACTTCCTCTCAATGTCGAGAATGAGGGTTTTTCGTTCACTAAGGACAGTAGATGCCCCATCAATGTAACTTTTTCTGCAACTGCGCACTTCATATCAAATTAATGTCTGATCAGCGGCTCTTCAATCTATATGATTGACCTTTTCCTTTCATAAAATGTCTTCATCAGCATGAGAGAATGTCTCTGGAGGAAAGGACATGTTCTGAAAATTGCGATAACTTGGACAATCAAATATTCAGCAAGCAAGGCATTGCTTGCCTCCAACGCATCACATGCAATACAGTGGCTGTGTGATTTCTTAGTTTACTAGTAAAGCGTAGGACCGAATGAAAACGATTCACACGTTTTGGCCAATATTTTTGCAGGCGGCCTATTCTGTAATTGGTCATCATCACGTGCTGCAAGATTGTGTCCGTGTTCATTTGTGTTGCAGCTTGCCCTCGCTTGCCCTCACTCTTCATTGTCCACTAGAATGAATACACAGCCAGATCTGACGACACAATATTGCACCATCATGTTGTTCATGAGTGATGCCTGGCCCAAGTCTCACAAACAGGAAAAAAAAAAATCAATGGCAGTCTCATTGCATTTTCATAAATAGCTCTTCATCAGAGGACAAGGTAATAGTGACTGGAGAATTTCACTGCCAAAGAAGCTGAGCCTTTCTGCAAGAGAAAATGTGTCCTATTACCCTGATGAAGAGCTATCTGTCTTGGAACATGCTGCAACTGCAATGCATTTTTAGCCAATTAAACTGTTTCCTGCAGACGGCAGAGCTATTTTTGTTGTTTTGTTTTTCCATCTTGCAGTGCTCGTCTGTCCTACTTGCCTTACCATCTAAGAAGACAACAAGGCCATTCATGGGAGGAAAGGAAAGTAACACAAAAGGGTCAGTTGGAATAATCCAAAGGGGACAGGTGTGCTGAAGGAAGCACTCACGTGGAACTAGAAAGAGAGTTAGATGGCAGGTAGACGAAGATGCCAGGGAGAGGAGAATGGGATGCAGGTGGGGCATCAAGAAGGACCTATTAGGCATAATAAGAACCGTGGTGCTGGCAGAGCTAAGTGTCCAAGGAGGTGCACAGGGAGAAAGTAAATAAGGTAGACCTAGAGGCATTTGACCATATTGTCCAACTCTTACATAAGAGAGAAGCCCAGGGTTGAGTGGTCATAGTTTGCTCAAGGCAACCTAGTGGCTGATTTGGAAGTTCAATTGTACAGTATATGCTCCCCACTCAGAATCCCAAGAGGGTGGTTTTCAGATCTGAGCTAAGGCCATTCTGAGCTTCAGGCCGCACTGTGTTTCACTTGACAATTGAAGCTGCGAAACCCCCAGCCAAAGGCATCACAGGGTTTGTGTTGCCCGGTGCAAGGGCTCATTGCATCACCCCCATGATGGACCTCCTCCCCTACCATACCATACAATGGCATACACAGAGCCTGAATGCAGTGGCATCACTAGGGTTAGTGTCATGCCCAGTAACTTTTTGTTTTACTATAGAACAGTACAGGTCGCCTAACAAGTCAGTAACCAACCACCACAACAACCAAAACCCCAGTAGCCAACTTGATGACACTCATGGATTGTTTCATTACGTTCTGCATGAAATTCCCTTTCCAATGATATATAACACAATGGTTTTATTCATAAATAAAAATGTTCCAAAATTTTCGGAACACTAATGGTGTTATTCCCCGCCTGAAGGTGTCACCTGGTGCATCTGCCCCCCCCTAGTGACACTACTGCACCCCTGTACCTCCTTTTAAACAATCTCCAGTGCCATTGCTTCGGACTTACATTGCACTTTGACAGCAGACGAACAAGCTCTGCCCATCCACTCCTAAGTACCTTACTGGGAAATAAGGTCCCCTGAGGTTGGAACTAGGAGCAGATATAGAGGCAAATGTAGAGCCATTGCCAAAGCTTGGTCTCTTTTTCTGAGTAAGTCCTCCCCAGCACTTTGAAATATGGTGGGATTCTACAAAAACCAGTGCAGGACACTCCAAGGAACCATCTCCTGGTAGCAGTCTTCTGCCCCATTGACAGCGGTTGTTGTATCGCTGTTTCTCATGGTTGTGTACTGCCTGTTTATGGCTGTTAGCTGCCTTAGGCACCCTTGGAGTGGAAAGGTGGGCTAGACATCCTTAAAGAAATAAATGCAGCATAGATATCCGGGATACGGGAGACGATGCCCCCCCCCTCCCACTGCCGTCCTTGAAGTCAGCCCTGCGAAAGGTATGCACCTCCAGAAAGTCACTGGGATAATTTTTCCTTGATATTGCATCATCGAAAACGGCTGCATGCCATTACAGTGAATTATCGCAGCCTGCTGTGCATTTTATTTCCCAGAGCTGCTGTCACAGCAGTCACTTGACTGAAAATCAAGTGTATATTTCATCTGTTCCTGAAAAGAGAGGAAGGGGATTTTCTTTCTTTTTGCGAAAAAAGACGAAGAAGAAGAAGAAGAAGAAGCGTGCCTTGCAGGAACGCAATCAGAACTCCAACTGGTTATTTCAGAGTGGAAAAAGATATTCTGGGCTTCTTTCTGGTGTCGGGTTAGGGCCGGCACATCCATGCAACCTTCTGGGGTGAACTTGGGGGCACCCTGCCAATCCCCTGCTCACTAACCATGTCACTGCAGGGCCTCTGAGAAGAATTTTATTAGGGGGTACAAAGTTTCTTTTGGGCCCCTTCCTTCCCAAAGGGGGAGAACTAAAACAGAGCTAAAACAGAGTAGGAGAGGGTGGCAACTGGGGCAGGCACAACAGGGGCTAAACAGAGCAAGGGGATGATGGCAACAGCTGGAATGGGTCTTGAGCAGTGATGTCATTCAGGGGGAACAGACCAGAACAGGCGTTCCAGATCCTAACGGGCTCCGTGGCCGGTTCCGGGTTCCCGACAAGTGCCAGTCAAAAGTGAGTTCCTGTTCCTAAATCATTTGAATGACACCACTGGTCTTGAGCCCTGATCTACTGGGCTTCCAAAGGTGGAGCCCAGGTCTATCTGCGGCATTGGCCACTAGATATAATATAGTAATACAGAAAACCAGGCACAATCTTACATCTCTCTAAAGTATTTTAAATATAGAAAATAATTGCAGATTAGCATCATGGTTTTGAGGCTCACACTAGAATGGAAAGTGTCCTCTGTGTACCACAACTTCCTTCTGCAGCAGCTGTAGCTTTTTTTTTTTTTTTTTTTAAGATTGTGAGCCCTTTTGGGACAGGGAGCCATTTAACTTTATTATTATTAGCCTGTAAACCACTTTGTGAACTTTGAATTGAAAAGCGGTATATAAATACTAGTGATTGATTGATGGATTGATTAATAGTCCTGCTGCTGTGTCCCTGAGCCCAAATACTTCATGGTAAGCAGATCCTCAAGCCAAAGAGCTCCTGTAGCAGGCCAGTTTCTTTCCAGATGTGAAACTGTGTTAAGGAGTGTCATGCATACATTTCTTGATCTGGTGTTTATGGTTTGCCGCTGCAGGCCCACAACCACTGCATGCCCACAACAGCTGCATGCCCACAGCAACCCATGCAGGCAGTGAGTCCAGGTGAGATCAGAAAATGTAAAATCTCAGGAAGTTTCTGGGCCTCCTCCTTGGGCTCCTGGGGCCCCTTTTTGACCTGGGCCCAGGTACAAATTACCCCTGCTCATGGGCCCTGGTGCTGCAAAGGAGAGGAGACTCTCTAGCCCAGGACTCTCCTCTCCTCCACTTCCAGTTCTGCGCCCTCTCTCCCTCCTTTTGAAATCCAATATGAAATTCAGAAGAGTGTCCATTTGCCTGCCTGCTGATTGGACACAAAATATTGCTGTCACTTCCACCATGCTGCCAGGTAACAGAGACATGATTTGAAAATTTCCTGGGGCTGTGGGGAAGACATCATGCCTGTGGCTTTTGTGCACAGTGGTTATGAGCACTTTTATGCACTACCAGAAATATTTTCACACTGCCCATAGATTGAAAACCGCATCACTTCGAAGGATGACATTTTGGAGGTTGAGTTCTCTCCTGAAGGGAGAGAACCATTCCTGCGTGTTTCACCTCATTTTGGAAAAAAAAAAATATTTTGAATTTTTTTTAAAAAAATAAAGTGAATTGA
>JAJKFI010019074.1:0-13596 GCA_029204185.1 Lerista edwardsae | reverse complement strand
GTAGCTGCCAACTGAAGTTCTAGGACAGTGCTTCCCAACACTTTTAAAAATGGCTATCATGATCCGCTAGAAAAAAGAGATCTAGAAAGATTTTATTAATTCATAAATTATTAAGTAATGATCATCAGGGTTCCTGTGCTCCCGAGACTGTTGGAGACTTTACATATACTCTCTCTCTGTGTAGACATTGGCTATATACTCCCTAGAAATTGAATTCAAGGATTGTTCCCCAAAACCTGTGCTCCTGAGACTGCTGGAGACTTTACATATACTCTCTCTGTGTGGACAGAGAGGAACCCAGGTATTTGTCCAGGGTACCCAGAAGTTGTTGTTCCAGGGTACAGTTGTTCCAGGGTACCCAGAAGGCTGAACTGGAGAGCAAGATGTGCAATTGGAGACTTCCAGGCCAGATAAAAGGCTGGAAGGCCTCAGACAAAAGATCTCATACACCGAGAAGTCCCATTGAACTCCATGGGTCCTACTTCCGATTAAACATGCATGGGATTGTGCTGTAAATCAATTTATTGCTAGGAGATTCGATGAGACCTTGTTCTTATCAATTTGGTCTTCAACCAACCAGGCATTCCTATGGGAAAAGTGGAGCCAGGCCCTCACAAAGCTGCCATGAGCACACAAACTGAATGTATCTAGCAATTCTTAGTTCTTTGACAGCCTTCCGAGTGATCAAACTAGGAAAAGCAGCTAGAAATACTTGGAGATATTCCCTTTAATATTTGAACGAAGCGGGCTTTGTTTCAATTCTGTCCGTGGTGTTATAACAAAATGGTGATGGTAGCAAGCCAAGCTGTGCATTTCATTGAGGGTATGCGGAAAGTGCACTTTAATCCTGTGAGTGTAGAGGGGGGGAGGGGGATGCTCTGTTCAAGGAGTTCCTTTCAGCTTAACCTGAAGAGGTGGTTTGCGTATAATTATCAGGGCATTAACTTGCTCTCTGATGGGTTTGTGTGTGTGTGCGTGCGTGCGTGCGTGCATATGCGTGCTGCATCCATATGTTGCTTTGACTGGTTTCTGGTGCCATCACATTTGGAGTATTGCTTCAGATGATCTGGTGGTAAAACGATGATGCTAGGAATTGTTCTATCCCCACCCCTCCCAATTCCACTTCTCTTTACAGAATGTGAGGATAGGGAGAAGTAGGGTGGCACTTTCTAGTCCTGCTCCATATGCTTGTTGGTCCTACCCCATGTGGCCCCTGTTTTCATGGAAGCTCTCCATGCAGCCATGGGAATGGTGACCAGCGGGTACGTGGGCAAGACCGGAAGGCACAATCCTGTTATGCACCCAGGTTCAGTGAGTGGGAGACTTCGCCTCTTTCAAAGCAAAGACAGAAGTGGGAACCTCACAAACTCCTGAAGGCAGAGTGTTGCATGTCCAGGGGTAAAAGTCTGTCTAGTCCTGCAAGCACACCTGTTGAGCCTTGTGCGGTGGCAGCACACAGAGCAGTGTCTCCTGAGACTATCTTGACAGGGAGGGTCATGTGGCAACAGATTAAGATGTCGAGGGCCCAACCACACAGAACTTCAACAGCAATGGCCAACACCTTGAATTAGAGTTGGCAACAGATGAGAAACCAGTGAAGTTCCTGCAGGCCACTGATGCTTAGGTTTTATTCTACGATGCCCTGACCCAACCATTGATTATACTGTAGAAAGTGCACCACAGTGTCGCTCAGTGGCATAATGATGGTAACGCTGCACAGATATTGTTCATTTTGCTTGCTTATAATTGCAGGGGAAACATTGGTGGTTTGGGCTTCTACTCTTAGGGTCCACCCTTGTTTCCTTGCTGTTCTCATTCAGAAGAAGGAGACAGGGGAAACCTCCTTGGAGAGCCATGTGAGAGCTGCCACGGATTATTACATGCCAGATTGGAGCCATCAGTGCAGTTGTCTTTTGCCTCAACATGCATGTCCGATTACATCAGCTTCTTGAAGCAATCTCCAGTGTCCCAGTTTCCTGGGAACCCTGAGGCATTACCAGCACATGATCACAAGCTCTTTGCAAGCACAAAAAGAAGAGGGTCAAGAATTACCTTTTTTAACTTTGGTATCATTGTATACTGATCTCCTGACTTCCTCTGGGTGGCTTCTGGAGTCTAAAACTGTATTCACTAGTTCCACCCTCTGACTCACTTTTTATACAACACTGGAATTGCTGTCTGTGCTCCCTCCTCCACAGTTGGGGAAAGGGAGATTTGGGGGAAGCATAAATGTACGTGTGTTAGAATGAAAAGCATACATTATTTTATTATGATAGCAACAGGAAGCAGGCTGCCTAACGTCCTGAATTCAGGATGTGTTTTGCGCCCCTTGTTCATGCTCATCCCATCTCACACCTAGTGTTCTCCTTCTTTCGAGGCCTCCAAGATGGCATTCTTTGCATGTAGATTCCTAGCGCAGTTGACTTAACATTGTGCCATCTTGTTGGCATGTTCTTGCTACTTCCAAAGTACTTCTTTAGTATTTCTCAAATACTAAAGGAGGAGATGACTAGTTTGGGGAGTGGAGAAAATAATGATGACGATGACCCCCACCCCCACCCCCTGAGTTGAAAAGGCTAAGACTAGCTCAGTCTTCTAATATACTTTGGAGTCTTTTGACTAGAATAGCTGCAGGCATGGTGAGAACGGAGGAATTGAAAATAATTCATGGAGAAGGAATGCCTGCCTGCGGCATGCCTGCCTGCTTGAATTTAAAACTCTCATGTTTGTTGAGCCCCAGTTACCGGTGATAACCAAATTAGAAAATTTTGTGGTATAATCAGTCTCTACAAACCAGGATATCCAACCCACCGGTTGATCCTGGTTTGCAATTCTGGTTTGTCGGAATGGCTTACACCACAGTTTCCTAGTTCATCATGGGAACTTGTTTTAACAAAGAAATTTTGAATTCATCTAGGGTAGTAGTGGAAGGTGTATGTAGGCACTTGACTGGCTCACTGTCCTACAAACTACAGTTTGCTAGATCATCTAAACTGGGTC
This sequence comes from Lerista edwardsae, assembly GCA_029204185.1. Classification (NCBI taxonomy): domain Eukaryota; kingdom Metazoa; phylum Chordata; class Lepidosauria; order Squamata; family Scincidae; genus Lerista; species Lerista edwardsae. Next base: position 10,596 of record JAJKFI010019074.1, on the reverse strand, counting down.
TTTGTGTTTAATGTAGACTTTTTTGGGGGGGTGACAAATGCTATTGCAGTATTGTAGTATTGGGCCGTCAAGGCTTTGCTGTTTTTCCAGCATTCGACTGCAGTGATTAAGTTTTTATAAAGACCTTAGCATGAAATTCCATGGGTGAATTTACAACTCAGTTTGATTGCGGATGCAAATAGTTAACGTATGACAAGGGGCAAATGTCTGGAAGAAAATTGGAAGAAACCTAAAGATTGAGAAAGAGAGAGAGAGAGAGAAACAGAGTTTGTGCGCTGAACCATCAAATGACCCTGCTAGCAAATTATCAATTTCCTAATGGCCTTTAGTTAGAATTGGACGTTTCTCTAAGGAGCTGCTCTGGATGACTAAGAGCCCCGTTTCCTGAAACCAGCATCTTGTTCATCTGTGATGATTGACTGCTCTAAACAATTCCCCGTTCATTCTTTTTTTTTCTCCCTCTGAACGCTCAGGTTTCCTTTGATCTGTCTTTTTCCAAGGAAGTTGCAGTTATGAAAACAATACTTTTATATTTAGAATATTTTATGTTTTATGTTGTGGAAATGAAATTATATATAGTATTTTATGTTACGGGAATGAAAAAGGTTGAAGTCCACTGGCCTAGAGCACCCCCAGGTAAAGGGGGAGGCATCAGGCGTACCCCTTCAGGTACTAGGAGATGGTGTTCCAGTCCTGCTCAGGTTCTTAGCAGTTGTGCTAAAATAGCTTCCACTAGTGCCAGATTTCATGGTAATTTTTACTGCTGTCTCTAACAGGAATATTTGGCTATAGTGAACAGTGCTGGGAGAGTGTAATGGGGGTGGGGGTAGCGATGGGATGGGCAGATGGTGTCTCAGGAGGGAACAGTATCAATGGTGGGTCCCCAGTCTCATGCGATAGATAGATAGATAAGATTGATTGATTGATTGATTGAGGTTGTTGCACAAAAACACTGAAGACCACTGAACTAGTGCATTCATCTGGGCTGGCTTTAGAATCTTGGAAGCCTGGGACCAATGAAGTGAACAAACCATGGCTCAATAGTTTTTGGGATGGTGATACTGGTTGTGGGCTTCTTCGATAATTTTTTTGGCCTGTGTCATGTCTGATGTCTATCTGGTCCAACCCCTATATTTTCCTAGTTACTTGCATAAGTGGTTTAGTTGGCAAATCAAAAGATGGGGGGCAGAGGATAAAAAATAGGAAATGTTAGAAGCCACTAGACGACTGCTGGACTTAAATAGCTGGACTTAAATAGTCTGCTGTTGGTAAAACTCTGATTTTTAGTAGCGACTCGTTCTCCATACCCCCTCCCTAATCTCCAGGCTGCCTTCTGCTGTGTAACTAGCCACGGACCCACAGCTTTGTAACGGATTCCCTGGTGTGGCAAGTGAATGTGGGGTGGGGGTGTCCTATAGCTGATCAAGGAACAGTGTGTAGAATCTGGCAGTTGACCTAGATGCTTTTCTCAATGACATTTCCCACACAGCATCACTAATTGCTTTACAGCAGTTTGATAGCTGAGTTGTGACTCCTGCAGCCCCTACCTTTATGGGGCGGTGTGAAGATTAGTGAGTTTAGCATTTGCAAATGTTAATGAAAATGCCAAATGGAACAGGAGGAATGGGTCTGTTTATGGAAAAGAGTTTTTTGCAGCTAGAAATTGAACTAGCCTTCTATGCTTCTCTTTCACTCCAAAATCTGTGGAAAAAAAATAAAAATTCTCTACCACCTCCACATGCATGTGGCTGCATCTGCTGACCTATATCACCTACATACTACACTTATAAAGCAATTATCATTTATTAAAATGTGCCCTTGAAATAAAAACTCATAACACTGCTTTCTGCACTTTTAACTTTGGAAAGCACTGAAATCTGCAAAAAATGAGGTTTTCACCCACCTCAGTAGCATAGCTTGAGGGAGAGGTCACAGTTCTAGGTTTTGTAAGCAGCCCTCCCTCTTTCTCTTCAGAGCCATTCTGGGCAGCTAGTGCCAAATGGAGGTGATTCCTCTGTCTAGCTGCTCGGAATGGCTCCAAAGTGTAGAGGGGGAGGGGCTGCTTGCAAAATATAGCACTGGATGGCATGGATGGCAGGTTTTTTTGCCTACCCCAGACTCGGGAGGGAGGGATGGGTGTTATAGGTTACATGATTTACATTGTGTTTAATAAAGTTAAACTCCAACCCCATTCTGGTGTCTTCCTTGGGGGTGGTGCAAGGGTAATAGGATACTATAGAATGTCAGATGCAGGGGAGGCAGCAGGACACAAGTATCTGGTTGTCATGCATGCTCCTTGAGGCATCTGGTGGGCCACTGTGAGATACAGGAAGCTGGACTAGATGGGCCTTTGGCCTGATCCAGCAAGGCTTTTCTTATGTTGTTATGATCTTACTCAGTGGTGGTATCTAAAGCGGGAGGAACCGGAACTGCTGGGCGGGATGTACAGTTGATTGGCAGCCCGTCCGTTCCGCTGCCTGCCCGCCCACCATGGGGGCTGCCCCCGGTTGGCGTGCCCCACTGCTGCTCGCCCAGGCACCCGGCGCGCCCCCCCACCTGTCCTCTCCAGCGAGCAGGCTCCCCCTTCGAGGCCAGGGCAGCCTGTGCAGCAGGCGGGCAGGTGGCGGAACCGAACGACGGGCAGCCAATCACACGTAAGTCCCACCCAGCGTACCGGTTCCTCCCGCTTTAGATACCACCACTGGTCTTACTGTGACACCTCCTGTAGCTACTCTACCTATCCACCTTTAACTATGTCCACTTCATCAAAAGGGTGAAGGTAATGCCATGCATCTGAAGTGGACTACAGTCCATGAAAGCTTATTCTGTGATAAATTTATTTTTAAGATACTACAAAACTCTTACATAGGAGAAGATGCTCAAACACATCTACCCATCTTAAAGTAACTGCTGTGTAATTGCCCCAGCATTTCCTTGCATTTCTGTGATTCAGTATTTGCATGCACAAAGTGAGGGCTGCAAAGGTAATTTGGAAGCCAAAGTATGAAAGCCTCAAAGCAGAGCTTAAGAGGGGTCCTGGGCAGCATTGGCCTTAAAGCAGCATTAGACAGAGATTTTGAAGCTCACTTAGGGATTTGCTTTCTTGGGTCACTTTTGCTGCTGAACTTGATTGGACCACCAGAATTTGAAGTTTGCTACTACAATAAAAATGCTTATAAAACATGAGACTACTTCAAAACTGCTGAATTGAAAGTAAAAATGGCCAGTTTGAGATACTTGGTGAATTTGGCTGAATTTTTCTCTGGACTTAAGGGTAAGAAGCTGGAGTTGTGCAGTCTTAGTCTTAGGCTGCAATCCTATCCATACTTTCCTGGAGTAGGTCCCATTAAACACATCCTAGACATGCATAGTATTGGGCTGTTAGGCTGTGCACATCTTAATATGTTTTTGTTGTATACTTTCATATTTTCTGCAAGTTTCTTGGGTTTAGTTTGCAAAATTGCTTTATAGTTTGCAAAATAGGATATTTTCTACAGGCCATGTTACTGCCTCTGAGAGCTATAGGATTTTTGTTACCTGGCTTTTAACTATTCTGCTTATTGAATTAGGGCTAGTGCTCCTTGCTGGCTAGATCTCTCTTCTCTTTGGGAAGGAGTGGAGTGTTTGGGCCTATTCCCTCCCTTACCTGATGTGGTTTGAGAGCTCTCTTGTGGGTCTTTGCCTGACAGATCTCAAAGGAGGTGGTTAAATGGCTGTAGCTGGTCACTAAATGATGGATTTTAGCAGCTGGGACTGCATCCATCCATGAACCAGACACGATGTAGACTCTCCTGAGAGCTTGATGAACGCTTGAAAATTAATATTGTTTGAATTGAACTCCTTAGGCTTTTCAGCTAAATCTATAATGGAGGTGGAACTGACAGATCTACAACCGTATGCCACTGCAAAAGAAAACCTCTGTTGGCAGATGCATAACATGTGGAATTTTATCTCTGAGTGGTGTGTTTCTGATGGTGTGTGATCGAGAGGTGCATGGTTTTGAAAGATGGAAATGCTGTTCTTCCCTTCAAAATTTTCCTGAAATGTATGAGCTTTGTTGTTGTTCAGTCGCTAAGTCGTGTCCGACTCTTCGCGACCCCATGGACCACAGCACGCCAGGCCTCCCTGTCCTCCATGAGCTTTGAGTACTGTATAATTTAACTATTACCCCATAAGAGCATTTGCACAGAGTTTGTTTCACATACACACATACATAAATGCTATGTATTTTGCAGAGTATGTTTACTACAATATATGGCAAGCAGTGTGTTTATGAGATAAAAAAAAAACTGTTTAGACCCTGCATCCCTTTTAAAATGTCTAAAATCAACAAAGGGGGATGCAAGGTAAACAGCCAGGTTTTCCAGTGTGGACACTATTAGTTATTAGAGAGGATCCTGACAACATTGTTGACAGTCTGTACTATTTTAAGGCGCAATCCTAAGCTGCACTGGAACAGGCAGGCTGGTGGGCCTGTCCTGTATGCAGCACAGCTTGGGAGCGGGCAGGAGCTTCCCTGGGGCAGGGTCACATATGCGCCCTGACCCCTGGATAGGCATCAGCCATCCCAATGGGCTCCTCGGATCTGCGCCTGCTGTTTAGTATGGCCCAAATTGGGGTTGCACGGCCTGGGGACAGGAGCTTGGATGTGGCCTAATGGCCCCATCCCAACTCCACCCCCTCACTGGGCTGGCACACCTCCCAGCCTGCCCACCCCTTGCCCAGAAGTGCCCTCCCTCCCACCCACCCCACCCAGAACCACTCTTGCGCTAGCAAAACTCGGCTGGTGGCAAGAGCAGCACAGCGCAGGCTTCAGCCTGTGTTGCTGGGCCAACGCTGCTGCCAGGGTCAGTCCTGCGGACGCAGCGCTGGTGCTCTGGCCCCAGGATGGTGCTCTCGCAACAGCGCTGCTTGCTTTGGGCCGATGCAAATGGCTGGCGTTGGCCCAAGAGTGCACTTTGGATTGAGCTCTAAGTTGCCTTTCCATCTCTTTAAAGGCCTGGCTTGTTGTGCATTTAAAAAAAAAATAGGTTGAATGCAGTCTGTCTGGTGTGAATAATGTACATACTGGTACACATCTGTAGGCCTGTGATGAGTGCACTTTTCCCAACAGGCTCACTTCTTGGTTTATGTCTGTCTGTACATAGCCTAAACGTGTACAGTATTCTCTCCCAATGTAGGTATGTATTGTGAGGCTTAGCTAATTTGACCGCCTCTCCTGGAAATCTGCTGTGCTTGTAAGCATTGTGTCCTTGGGTGATTCACGCAGCCAAGCTGTGGAAAGAGCATGCAATGGGCTGTGTAAAATATGTCAAGAGGTTTGTCAAGCTGTTGTTCTTGTACCCAGGCAGAGGGCAATCGTGAAATTCCTTGTGATAGACAGCTATTGCTTGCAGCTTTAAAGTCCTGAACATCTGAAACAACCTGTTCCCTATTTTCAAAATTGGTTTCATAGTTTGAGTCTTCACCTTTTTTCTGCCTTTCAATCCTGAAACTGTTCTGACAGCTTAGGTAAGTATGGTGGTGTATCTGTGTGCATGTGCACTGGAGTGTTATTGAAATGCCTTTTCTTTGAAGGATGTCCCTCTCACCATCCTAAAGCTCACATGGTCAGTTTTTGCTTTGTGTTTCTTTTTAAAAAGGCCCTTTTCCAGCCTCACCTGTTCCTAAAGAGGTTAGCCTACAGATGCAGGAGTGGGCTGAGCGATTGTTATGGTTTTAATGGGAAAGCAGTTCCTATTCTCAAAACAAAAACAACTGTTTACACAGGCCTACCAACTGTAATTATACTTGGAGGTAGAGACTTAGGATTGCTTTGTGGGTGTGGCACGGGTCTTACGAACTAGTCAATGCACATCCAAGTAATAATTTTGTTTGTATTATCTCTCTCTGCTGTTCCTAATTAAATGGCAATTGAGTGGTTTGGGAAACTAAAGCCGCTGCAACGTTTTGGTTCCCTATGTCCTGTGTGCACCTTCTGAAAAGGCTTTGAAAAATAGTTTGAATCCAGAGAAGCAATGTGTGGAATATATTGAGCCCATTCAAAAAAAAAAATATTTTCAAGCTTTTAGAAATATAAGTCAACTTATATTAACACCTGTTTGGAGTGAGTGGTATGTGAAACTATATTTAAGGGCTGCAGTGATGAGTGACCCTGCACTATTGGGTGAAGAATGTTGGTCCAGAAAGCCCCTGCAAAGGGTGCAAAGGGCTTTTGCAGCAGGGAGAAGATAATCAGATCTTCTCCCTGGTAGTAGTAAGAGTAAATGAGAGGAGACTGTGGGAGCAATCCTAGCCAACTTCCCAGCACCAGGGTAAGGGCAATGCAACTCCGAGGTAAGGGAACAAACATTCCCTTACCTTGAGGAGGCTTCCATGATTGCCCCCCCCCAACTGCAGGATGTAGCTCAGGGCCCCATTGGCACAGCTATGTCAGTGCTGGAAGGTTGATTTGGATTGCGCCCTGAGGCTTATCGGAATTTGTGTGAGCAAGAAGCAGTCTTCCACAGGTGCAAAGCTTCTGCAGCTGGGCTCATCCCCTCTCAAAAATGGTGGGATGGTCGACCATTTACAGGGAAAATGGAGTCCTAGATCCAGTGCAACTCATTTGGAGCTGTCCATGTTCATAAAATCAGCAAAACAGCCTGCCTTAGAGTGGCTGAAATGTGAGTTAGGAATGCATGCCAATAAGGAATATGTGTCATCGTAAGTGTCTAGAGCATGTCTGTGAAGGACCAGATTTGTGCTGTTGAGAAGCTGAGACTGGAGAGGCAGCTGTTAATACAATATTGTTCTCTGACTCAGCGACTCGACTGGTTTTATTTTGAATTATGTTTCCTTGCAACTCCATTATTAAAGGTACAGAGCTGCCTTAAATCTCTCCAGCATGATTACTGGGCAATAGCTCTGGGAGAGAGGGTGTCTAAGCAGACCCAATAAATAACAACAGATTTCATTGCAGAATGATGGATGGATGCATCCCAGGCTTTGCTGAGGGTATATGAGAAACAGCTGTTATTACATGGAGCACTTGGCGGCTGCTTCTTATGGTCTAGTGCTTGGGAAAACTACTATGATAAACTTTTGGCCCTGGATTGGAGCCTATAGCTTGGACAATTGCACTGCGAGAAGTTTTTGCTTCCCTGTTTTCCTTGGGGTGGGGGCAGACCTTCCGTCCCCTGCTTTGAACTTTTGGAGAAAATGAAGTGTTTATTTAGTCTCTATGAAGTCTCTATTTAGGCAAGTGTTTGGAGTCTAAGGCAACTGTAACTGAGGCCTCTGGATTTTATCCTTTTAATAAACTGGTTTTAGTAAGCCAGTTCGTTTGAAATCCTTCCTACTTGCCCTGAGCCATAGAGTTGTGGCATATTGGAACACAAATATGATTAGTTGGTAAGATTAAAGTTATAATCCCATGCATGCTTGCTTGACCATTAAGCCGTGCTGAGCTTGGTAGGACTGATGCCATGGAGTCTTTCCTCCTGAGACAAAGAGCCCCATGTCTTGCTCACACACCACCCATTATTTTCACTGATAAATAAAAAAGTAAAAACAAACATCAGGCTGCAAAAAGAGATCCCAAGAATGGATTACATCCTTGCATTTCAGGGTACAATCCTAACCAACTTTCCAGCATAGGGGTAAGGGTAATGCAGCTCGAAGATGAAGGAACCACCATTCCCTGACCTTGAGGAGGCCTCTTTGAACTACTACTACTATTATTGGACTACTCTGTGGACAGCTACTCCACTGAAGGTGCAGCACATGCCCCATTGGCACAGCTATGTCAGTGCTGGAAAATGGGTTAGGATTGCGCTCTCAGCAGAGGCGGATCTAAGGGGGGGCAAATCTGTAAGTTTTGCAAGAAGCCTTACCCTGTCGTGTGAATCCCTCCTCTCCCTTGCTGCTGTAGCCAGTAAGCAATGCCAAGATGTTGCTGTTCCCTGTGAGGATTGGCTAGAACAGTGCAGGAGAGGAGTGATTTCCACTGCAAGGGTAAGGCTTCTTGCAAAACTTACAGATTTGTCCCCCCTTAGATCCGCCCCTGGCTCTCAGAGACTATTCCTTGCATATAATAAACAGATACACCTTCCCCTCTCCATGCGACCCACCTGAAATTGGCTCATGCCCCACCTAGTGGATCCTGACCCACAATTTGAGAAACATTGCTCTATGACATTGTTAAAGAAGCACATTTTGAAGTGCTGCTCCTCTTAAATTTGTCAGGGAAAGAACACTCATTCAACTCCTCACCTGATAAATACCAGCAGCAGGGCACTGTTAGGGAGAATTGGCAGTAGCTGGGGCTCTTGGTCCTTGTCCAAGTTCTTGTTGTTTCCCCTGGGAACAGCTCAGCAAGCAAGCTGGCAGTTCCTCAGTGCTGGGAGACCATACAGGACTGAGGATATTGGCTGTGTTTGGCCCTGGCCGTTACAATGACCTAGGCTAACCGTTACCCTTTTGCCTGTTTCCTTCTAGAAACTGGTGTCCAGGCTTCTTTAGACATTCAGATTGTTGTACAGCTTACATCATGGAAGGAATAATAATAATAATAATAATAATAATAATACATGTATTTATATACCGCCTTTCTTAAGATCACTAGATTTATCTAATGACTGTAACTCAAGGCGGTTTACATAGGCAGACTTTTATTCACAAACCTGAAGGTTTTTACAATTTACAGAAATGTTCTATCTTTCAAGAACAACACTCATACAGATCTTTCTTTCTGGATTTAGCCTTCTTTCTTAGCCACTCGTCTGTCTTCTGCTGGCTGATAAGAGGCTTCCCTGCTCCCACAAGAGACGCAGCTGACTTCAGCACACTCCTCCTCCCACAAGGCAGCTGGAACTCAGCTTTTAATCAGCCGCAGTTTGCAAGGTCTGCCCCTCACAGGGACTTCCGGTAGTCTCGAGCTCACGACCTTCAGATCTTCAGCTGTTATCTTCGGGCAAACGGAGGCATTAACCCTCTCAGCTAAATCTTCTGCCCATGTTCCCATGAATATACTCCCCGAATTCCATGTTCCTAGGTCCAAAAGTTTAGACTGGGCGTTGATGAGCCACTCAGTTAGGACATCTCTCTCTCTGGGTATGTAGGTAGGTAGATAGGTGGGTAGGTAGGTAGGTAGGTAGATTGCAAATGTGTGTGTTGGATCTCTGCTTAAAAATGTTATAAGGCCAAAGCATATCCTTGAGAAGCTTGAGGAGCGAAGCAGGATAGAATAGTGCATTACCCAGCTGAAGCTTGTAATAGCCTTCATCTAATTTAATATTATCTAGAAGTTTATAGCTTGAATATGCAGCGCTTCCTCATGGAAAACTCATATCTCCTGATATAAACAGTAATCCTCAATAGACTTAAAACATGCCACACAATGACTCAACGCAACATAGACATTCTGCCCATCCGTTTGACTGGCGATATCCTACATATTCCTCCATCCCTTCCTATAGATCAGTGGTTCTCAACCTTTTTTCCACCGGGACCCACTTTTTACTATGACAGCCTGTTGGGACCCCCAACCATAATTGGGAGCAAGTTGCAGCGAACTCACTGACAGCGCAATTCTATGCATGTCTACTCAGAAGTAAGTCTCATTGTGTTCAATGCAGCTTACTCCCATGAAAGTGAGTATCGGATTGCAGCCTGGGACTCAGATCCACGTTAGCGCGCGCAGACACGAGCAGCCCTCTGACTCTCCCCAAAGGCCTCCATTAGCTCGCGCAGCCTCCCATCTGCGCGAAAGGCCCTCTTTCTCCAGCCAGACTTCCCTCAGTGTGGCTGCACCTGCCCGGCGAGAACTTGCGCCTTTAATGCCACATGAGGCGCCCCCCCCACCCGGAAAGTCATCTCGAGAGGGATGAGAGCGTGGCGAGCGGACCGGATCCAGCATGCAAAGAGCAGCTGCATCCTGTCAACGCAAGAGGCGGTGGGACGTGGCTGCTCCTGCAGGTTTCCACTCACCGCCAGGGGTGTCAATGGGAGAGGCTCTTCTAGTGCCTCCGTGCGTCTGCCGAAGCTGCATGTGACCGCAATGCTGGCGGGGCGTTAGCGCTGCTTTCCCTGTGGCTCCCGCTTTCCATGAGTCTTGCGACTCCTTCTGAGCACGCCGCCACGTTCACCCAGACTCCGGAGCCGCGGCAGACGGTTGAAAAGAGCCGTACGCGGCTCCGAATCTGTGGGTTGCCGACCCCAGGTCTAGTAATCTATGAAATCCAAATGCATTTTCAAAGAAGCTACAGATCTTTAATGCAATCACCAACTGTCCATTAGAAAGAAACAATCTCATAAAGAAATGCAAAACTCCTATACAGTATATCCGGCTCTCCTCCAAGCCCCACATTTGGCACCTTTGAGAAGGTCTGGACTTAGTTTCAAGCTGTAAACTTGGGGCATAGAGCCAGGGTGGTGTAGCGGGTTTGGAGCTGGGCTTAGACCAGGAAGATCCGGTTCAAATCCCTGCTCAAGCCAGGCAGCTTTCCTGGGTGCCCTTGACCCGGTCCCCCTCTCTCAGCCTCGCTTACCTTGCAGGGTTGTTGTGACGGGGGGGGAGGCGAAGCACCCACAAGCCTGACGTCGGGGCGGGATGGC
>JAJKFI010019073.1:0-13595 GCA_029204185.1 Lerista edwardsae | reverse complement strand
GTAGCTGCCAACTGAAGTTCTAGGACAGTGCTTCCCAACACTTTTAAAAATGGCTATCATGATCCGCTAGAAAAAAGAGATCTAGAAAGATTTTATTAATTCATAAATTATTAAGTAATGATCATCAGGGTTCCTGTGCTCCCGAGACTGTTGGAGACTTTACATATACTCTCTCTCTGTGTAGACATTGGCTATATACTCCCTAGAAATTGAATTCAAGGATTGTTCCCCAAAACCTGTGCTCCTGAGACTGCTGGAGACTTTACATATACTCTCTCTGTGTGGACAGAGAGGAACCCAGGTATTTGTCCAGGGTACCCAGAAGTTGTTGTTCCAGGGTACAGTTGTTCCAGGGTACCCAGAAGGCTGAACTGGAGAGCAAGATGTGCAATTGGAGACTTCCAGGCCAGATAAAAGGCTGGAAGGCCTCAGACAAAAGATCTCATACACCGAGAAGTCCCATTGAACTCCATGGGTCCTACTTCCGATTAAACATGCATGGGATTGTGCTGTAAATCAATTTATTGCTAGGAGATTCAATGAGACCTTGTTCTTATCAATTTGGTCTTCAACCAACCAGGCATTCCTATGGGAAAAGTGGAGCCAGGCCCTCACAAAGCTGCCATGAGCACACAAACTGAATGTATCTAGCAATTCTTAGTTCTTTGACAGCCTTCCGAGTGATCAAACTAGGAAAAGCAGCTAGAAATACTTGGAGATATTCCCTTTAATATTTGAACGAAGCGGGCTTTGTTTCAATTCTGTCCGTGGTGTTATAACAAAATGGTGATGGTAGCAAGCCAAGCTGTGCATTTCATTGAGGGTATGCGGAAAGTGCACTTTAATCCTGTGAGTGTAGAGGGGGGAGGGGGATGCTCTGTTCAAGGAGTTCCTTTCAGCTTAACCTGAAGAGGTGGTTTGCGTATAATTATCAGGGCATTAACTTGCTCTCTGATGGGTTTGTGTGTGTGTGCGTGCGTGCGTGCGTGCATATGCGTGCTGCATCCATATGTTGCTTTGACTGGTTTCTGGTGCCATCACATTTGGAGTATTGCTTCAGATGATCTGGTGGTAAAACGATGATGCTAGGAATTGTTCTATCCCCACCCCTCCCAATTCCACTTCTCTTTACAGAATGTGAGGATAGGGAGAAGTAGGGTGGCACTTTCTAGTCCTGCTCCATATGCTTGTTGGTCCTACCCCATGTGGCCCCTGTTTTCATGGAAGCTCTCCATGCAGCCATGGGAATGGTGACCAGCGGGTACGTGGGCAAGACCGGAAGGCACAATCCTGTTATGCACCCAGGTTCAGTGAGTGGGAGACTTCGCCTCTTTCAAAGCAAAGACAGAAGTGGGAACCTCACAAACTCCTGAAGGCAGAGTGTTGCATGTCCAGGGGTAAAAGTCTGTCTAGTCCTGCAAGCACACCTGTTGAGCCTTGTGCGGTGGCAGCACACAGAGCAGTGTCTCCTGAGACTATCTTGACAGGGAGGGTCATGTGGCAACAGATTAAGATGTCGAGGGCCCAACCACACAGAACTTCAACAGCAATGGCCAACACCTTGAATTAGAGTTGGCAACAGATGAGAAACCAGTGAAGTTCCTGCAGGCCACTGATGCTTAGGTTTTATTCTACGATGCCCTGACCCAACCATTGATTATACTGTAGAAAGTGCACCACAGTGTCGCTCAGTGGCATAATGATGGTAACGCTGCACAGATATTGTTCATTTTGCTTGCTTATAATTGCAGGGGAAACATTGGTGGTTTGGGCTTCTACTCTTAGGGTCCACCCTTGTTTCCTTGCTGTTCTCATTCAGAAGAAGGAGACAGGGGAAACCTCCTTGGAGAGCCATGTGAGAGCTGCCACGGATTATTACATGCCAGATTGGAGCCATCAGTGCAGTTGTCTTTTGCCTCAACATGCATGTCCGATTACATCAGCTTCTTGAAGCAATCTCCAGTGTCCCAGTTTCCTGGGAACCCTGAGGCATTACCAGCACATGATCACAAGCTCTTTGCAAGCACAAAAAGAAGAGGGTCAAGAATTACCTTTTTTAACTTTGGTATCATTGTATACTGATCTCCTGACTTCCTCTGGGTGGCTTCTGGAGTCTAAAACTGTATTCACTAGTTCCACCCTCTGACTCACTTTTTATACAACACTGGAATTGCTGTCTGTGCTCCCTCCTCCACAGTTGGGGAAAGGGAGATTTGGGGGAAGCATAAATGTACGTGTGTTAGAATGAAAAGCATACATTATTTTATTATGATAGCAACAGGAAGCAGGCTGCCTAACGTCCTGAATTCAGGATGTGTTTTGCGCCCCTTGTTCATGCTCATCCCATCTCACACCTAGTGTTCTCCTTCTTTCGAGGCCTCCAAGATGGCATTCTTTGCATGTAGATTCCTAGCGCAGTTGACTTAACATTGTGCCATCTTGTTGGCATGTTCTTGCTACTTCCAAAGTACTTCTTTAGTATTTCTCAAATACTAAAGGAGGAGATGACTAGTTTGGGGAGTGGAGAAAATAATGATGACGATGACCCCCACCCCCACCCCCTGAGTTGAAAAGGCTAAGACTAGCTCAGTCTTCTAATATACTTTGGAGTCTTTTGACTAGAATAGCTGCAGGCATGGTGAGAACGGAGGAATTGAAAATAATTCATGGAGAAGGAATGCCTGCCTGCGGCATGCCTGCCTGCTTGAATTTAAAACTCTCATGTTTGTTGAGCCCCAGTTACCGGTGATAACCAAATTAGAAAATTTTGTGGTATAATCAGTCTCTACAAACCAGGATATCCAACCCACAGGTTGATCCTGGTTTGCAATTCTGGTTTGTCGGAATGGCTTACACCACAGTTTCCTAGTTCATCATGGGAACTTGTTTTAACAAAGAAATTTTGAATTCATCTAGGGTAGTAGTGGAAGGTGTATGTAGGCACTTGACTGGCTCACTGTCCTACAAACTACAGTTTGCTAGATCATCTAAACTGGGTCTTTGTGTTTAATGTAGACTTTTTTGGGGGGTGACAAATGCTATTGCAGTATTGTAGTATTGGGCCGTCAAGGCTTTGCTGTTTTTCCAGCATTCGACTGCAGTGATTAAGTTTTTATAAAGACCTTAGCATGAAATTCCATGGGTGAATTTACAACTCAGTTTGATTGCGGATGCAAATAGTTAACGTATGACAAGGGGCAAATGTCTGGAAGAAAATTGGAAGAAACCTAAAGATTGAGAAAGAGAGAGAGAGAGAGAAACAGAGTTTGTGCGCTGAACCATCAAATGACCCTGCTAGCAAATTATCAATTTCCTAATGGCCTTTAGTTAGAATTGGACGTTTCTCTAAGGAGCTGCTCTGGATGACTAAGAGCCCCGTTTCCTGAAACCAGCATCTTGTTCATCTGTGATGATTGACTGCTCTAAACAATTCCCCGTTCATTCTTTTTTTTTCTCCCTCTGAACGCTCAGGTTTCCTTTGATCTGTCTTTTTCCAAGGAAGTTGCAGTTATGAAAACAATACTTTTATATTTAGAATATTTTATGTTTTATGTTGTGGAAATGAAATTATATATAGTATTTTATGTTACGGGAATGAAAAAGGTTGAAGTCCACTGGCCTAGAGCACCCCCAGGTAAAGGGGGAGGCATCAGGCGTACCCCTTCAGGTACTAGGAGATGGTGTTCCAGTCCTGCTCAGGTTCTTAGCAGTTGTGCTAAAATAGCTTCCACTAGTGCCAGATTTCATGGTAATTTTTACTGCTGTCTCTAACAGGAATATTTGGCTATAGTGAACAGTGCTGGGAGAGTGTAATGGGGGTGGGGGTAGCGATGGGATGGGCAGATGGTGTCTCAGGAGGGAACAGTATCAATGGTGGGTCCCCAGTCTCATGCGATAGATAGATAGATAAGATTGATTGATTGATTGATTGAGGTTGTTGCACAAAAACACTGAAGACCACTGAACTAGTGCATTCATCTGGGCTGGCTTTAGAATCTTGGAAGCCTGGGACCAATGAAGTGAACAAACCATGGCTCAATAGTTTTTGGGATGGTGATACTGGTTGTGGGCTTCTTCGATAATTTTTTTGGCCTGTGTCATGTCTGATGTCTATCTGGTCCAACCCCTATATTTTCCTAGTTACTTGCATAAGTGGTTTAGTTGGCAAATCAAAAGATGGGGGGCAGAGGATAAAAAATAGGAAATGTTAGAAGCCACTAGACGACTGCTGGACTTAAATAGCTGGACTTAAATAGTCTGCTGTTGGTAAAACTCTGATTTTTAGTAGCGACTCGTTCTCCATACCCCCTCCCTAATCTCCAGGCTGCCTTCTGCTGTGTAACTAGCCACGGACCCACAGCTTTGTAACGGATTCCCTGGTGTGGCAAGTGAATGTGGGGTGGGGGTGTCCTATAGCTGATCAAGGAACAGTGTGTAGAATCTGGCAGTTGACCTAGATGCTTTTCTCAATGACATTTCCCACACAGCATCACTAATTGCTTTACAGCAGTTTGATAGCTGAGTTGTGACTCCTGCAGCCCCTACCTTTATGGGGCGGTGTGAAGATTAGTGAGTTTAGCATTTGCAAATGTTAATGAAAATGCCAAATGGAACAGGAGGAATGGGTCTGTTTATGGAAAAGAGTTTTTTGCAGCTAGAAATTGAACTAGCCTTCTATGCTTCTCTTTCACTCCAAAATCTGTGGAAAAAAAATAAAAATTCTCTACCACCTCCACATGCATGTGGCTGCATCTGCTGACCTATATCACCTACATACTACACTTATAAAGCAATTATCATTTATTAAAATGTGCCCTTGAAATAAAAACTCATAACACTGCTTTCTGCACTTTTAACTTTGGAAAGCACTGAAATCTGCAAAAAATGAGGTTTTCACCCACCTCAGTAGCATAGCTTGAGGGAGAGGTCACAGTTCTAGGTTTTGTAAGCAGCCCTCCCTCTTTCTCTTCAGAGCCATTCTGGGCAGCTAGTGCCAAATGGAGGTGATTCCTCTGTCTAGCTGCTCGGAATGGCTCCAAAGTGTAGAGGGGGAGGGGCTGCTTGCAAAATATAGCACTGGATGGCATGGATGGCAGGTTTTTTTGCCTACCCCAGACTCGGGAGGGAGGGATGGGTGTTATAGGTTACATGATTTACATTGTGTTTAATAAAGTTAAACTCCAACCCCATTCTGGTGTCTTCCTTGGGGGTGGTGCAAGGGTAATAGGATACTATAGAATGTCAGATGCAGGGGAGGCAGCAGGACACAAGTATCTGGTTGTCATGCATGCTCCTTGAGGCATCTGGTGGGCCACTGTGAGATACAGGAAGCTGGACTAGATGGGCCTTTGGCCTGATCCAGCAAGGCTTTTCTTATGTTGTTATGATCTTACTCAGTGGTGGTATCTAAAGCGGGAGGAACCGGAACTGCTGGGCGGGATGTACAGTTGATTGGCAGCCCGTCCGTTCCGCTGCCTGCCCGCCCACCATGGGGGCTGCCCCCGGTTGGCGTGCCCCACTGCTGCTCGCCCAGGCACCCGGCGCGCCCCCCACCTGTCCTCTCCAGCGAGCAGGCTCCCCCTTCGAGGCCAGGGCAGCCTGTGCAGCAGGCGGGCAGGTGGCGGAACCGAACGACGGGCAGCCAATCACACGTAAGTCCCACCCAGCGTACCGGTTCCTCCCGCTTTAGATACCACCACTGGTCTTACTGTGACACCTCCTGTAGCTACTCTACCTATCCACCTTTAACTATGTCCACTTCATCAAAAGGGTGAAGGTAATGCCATGCATCTGAAGTGGACTACAGTCCATGAAAGCTTATTCTGTGATAAATTTATTTTTAAGATACTACAAAACTCTTACATAGGAGAAGATGCTCAAACACATCTACCCATCTTAAAGTAACTGCTGTGTAATTGCCCCAGCATTTCCTTGCATTTCTGTGATTCAGTATTTGCATGCACAAAGTGAGGGCTGCAAAGGTAATTTGGAAGCCAAAGTATGAAAGCCTCAAAGCAGAGCTTAAGAGGGGTCCTGGGCAGCATTGGCCTTAAAGCAGCATTAGACAGAGATTTTGAAGCTCACTTAGGGATTTGCTTTCTTGGGTCACTTTTGCTGCTGAACTTGATTGGACCACCAGAATTTGAAGTTTGCTACTACAATAAAAATGCTTATAAAACATGAGACTACTTCAAAACTGCTGAATTGAAAGTAAAAATGGCCAGTTTGAGATACTTGGTGAATTTGGCTGAATTTTTCTCTGGACTTAAGGGTAAGAAGCTGGAGTTGTGCAGTCTTAGTCTTAGGCTGCAATCCTATCCATACTTTCCTGGAGTAGGTCCCATTAAACACATCCTAGACATGCATAGTATTGGGCTGTTAGGCTGTGCACATCTTAATATGTTTTTGTTGTATACTTTCATATTTTCTGCAAGTTTCTTGGGTTTAGTTTGCAAAATTGCTTTATAGTTTGCAAAATAGGATATTTTCTACAGGCCATGTTACTGCCTCTGAGAGCTATAGGATTTTTGTTACCTGGCTTTTAACTATTCTGCTTATTGAATTAGGGCTAGTGCTCCTTGCTGGCTAGATCTCTCTTCTCTTTGGGAAGGAGTGGAGTGTTTGGGCCTATTCCCTCCCTTACCTGATGTGGTTTGAGAGCTCTCTTGTGGGTCTTTGCCTGACAGATCTCAAAGGAGGTGGTTAAATGGCTGTAGCTGGTCACTAAATGATGGATTTTAGCAGCTGGGACTGCATCCATCCATGAACCAGACACGATGTAGACTCTCCTGAGAGCTTGATGAACGCTTGAAAATTAATATTGTTTGAATTGAACTCCTTAGGCTTTTCAGCTAAATCTATAATGGAGGTGGAACTGACAGATCTACAACCGTATGCCACTGCAAAAGAAAACCTCTGTTGGCAGATGCATAACATGTGGAATTTTATCTCTGAGTGGTGTGTTTCTGATGGTGTGTGATCGAGAGGTGCATGGTTTTGAAAGATGGAAATGCTGTTCTTCCCTTCAAAATTTTCCTGAAATGTATGAGCTTTGTTGTTGTTCAGTCGCTAAGTCGTGTCCGACTCTTCGCGACCCCATGGACCACAGCACGCCAGGCCTCCCTGTCCTCCATGAGCTTTGAGTACTGTATAATTTAACTATTACCCCATAAGAGCATTTGCACAGAGTTTGTTTCACATACACACATACATAAATGCTATGTATTTTGCAGAGTATGTTTACTACAATATATGGCAAGCAGTGTGTTTATGAGATAAAAAAAAAACTGTTTAGACCCTGCATCCCTTTTAAAATGTCTAAAATCAACAAAGGGGGATGCAAGGTAAACAGCCAGGTTTTCCAGTGTGGACACTATTAGTTATTAGAGAGGATCCTGACAACATTGTTGACAGTCTGTACTATTTTAAGGCGCAATCCTAAGCTGCACTGGAACAGGCAGGCTGGTGGGCCTGTCCTGTATGCAGCACAGCTTGGGAGCGGGCAGGAGCTTCCCTGGGGCAGGGTCACATATGCGCCCTGACCCCTGGATAGGCATCAGCCATCCCAATGGGCTCCTCGGATCTGCGCCTGCTGTTTAGTATGGCCCAAATTGGGGTTGCACGGCCTGGGGACAGGAGCTTGGATGTGGCCTAATGGCCCCATCCCAACTCCACCCCCTCACTGGGCTGGCACACCTCCCAGCCTGCCCACCCCTTGCCCAGAAGTGCCCTCCCTCCCACCCACCCCACCCAGAACCACTCTTGCGCTAGCAAAACTCGGCTGGTGGCAAGAGCAGCACAGCGCAGGCTTCAGCCTGTGTTGCTGGGCCAACGCTGCTGCCAGGGTCAGTCCTGCGGACGCAGCGCTGGTGCTCTGGCCCCAGGATGGTGCTCTCGCAACAGCGCTGCTTGCTTTGGGCCGATGCAAATGGCTGGCGTTGGCCCAAGAGTGCACTTTGGATTGAGCTCTAAGTTGCCTTTCCATCTCTTTAAAGGCCTGGCTTGTTGTGCATTTAAAAAAAAAATAGGTTGAATGCAGTCTGTCTGGTGTGAATAATGTACATACTGGTACACATCTGTAGGCCTGTGATGAGTGCACTTTTCCCAACAGGCTCACTTCTTGGTTTATGTCTGTCTGTACATAGCCTAAACGTGTACAGTATTCTCTCCCAATGTAGGTATGTATTGTGAGGCTTAGCTAATTTGACCGCCTCTCCTGGAAATCTGCTGTGCTTGTAAGCATTGTGTCCTTGGGTGATTCACGCAGCCAAGCTGTGGAAAGAGCATGCAATGGGCTGTGTAAAATATGTCAAGAGGTTTGTCAAGCTGTTGTTCTTGTACCCAGGCAGAGGGCAATCGTGAAATTCCTTGTGATAGACAGCTATTGCTTGCAGCTTTAAAGTCCTGAACATCTGAAACAACCTGTTCCCTATTTTCAAAATTGGTTTCATAGTTTGAGTCTTCACCTTTTTTCTGCCTTTCAATCCTGAAACTGTTCTGACAGCTTAGGTAAGTATGGTGGTGTATCTGTGTGCATGTGCACTGGAGTGTTATTGAAATGCCTTTTCTTTGAAGGATGTCCCTCTCACCATCCTAAAGCTCACATGGTCAGTTTTTGCTTTGTGTTTCTTTTTAAAAAGGCCCTTTTCCAGCCTCACCTGTTCCTAAAGAGGTTAGCCTACAGATGCAGGAGTGGGCTGAGCGATTGTTATGGTTTTAATGGGAAAGCAGTTCCTATTCTCAAAACAAAAACAACTGTTTACACAGGCCTACCAACTGTAATTATACTTGGAGGTAGAGACTTAGGATTGCTTTGTGGGTGTGGCACGGGTCTTACGAACTAGTCAATGCACATCCAAGTAATAATTTTGTTTGTATTATCTCTCTCTGCTGTTCCTAATTAAATGGCAATTGAGTGGTTTGGGAAACTAAAGCCGCTGCAACGTTTTGGTTCCCTATGTCCTGTGTGCACCTTCTGAAAAGGCTTTGAAAAATAGTTTGAATCCAGAGAAGCAATGTGTGGAATATATTGAGCCCATTCAAAAAAAAAATATTTTCAAGCTTTTAGAAATATAAGTCAACTTATATTAACACCTGTTTGGAGTGAGTGGTATGTGAAACTATATTTAAGGGCTGCAGTGATGAGTGACCCTGCACTATTGGGTGAAGAATGTTGGTCCAGAAAGCCCCTGCAAAGGGTGCAAAGGGCTTTTGCAGCAGGGAGAAGATAATCAGATCTTCTCCCTGGTAGTAGTAAGAGTAAATGAGAGGAGACTGTGGGAGCAATCCTAGCCAACTTCCCAGCACCAGGGTAAGGGCAATGCAACTCCGAGGTAAGGGAACAAACATTCCCTTACCTTGAGGAGGCTTCCATGATTGCCCCCCCCAACTGCAGGATGTAGCTCAGGGCCCCATTGGCACAGCTATGTCAGTGCTGGAAGGTTGATTTGGATTGCGCCCTGAGGCTTATCGGAATTTGTGTGAGCAAGAAGCAGTCTTCCACAGGTGCAAAGCTTCTGCAGCTGGGCTCATCCCCTCTCAAAAATGGTGGGATGGTCGACCATTTACAGGGAAAATGGAGTCCTAGATCCAGTGCAACTCATTTGGAGCTGTCCATGTTCATAAAATCAGCAAAACAGCCTGCCTTAGAGTGGCTGAAATGTGAGTTAGGAATGCATGCCAATAAGGAATATGTGTCATCGTAAGTGTCTAGAGCATGTCTGTGAAGGACCAGATTTGTGCTGTTGAGAAGCTGAGACTGGAGAGGCAGCTGTTAATACAATATTGTTCTCTGACTCAGCGACTCGACTGGTTTTATTTTGAATTATGTTTCCTTGCAACTCCATTATTAAAGGTACAGAGCTGCCTTAAATCTCTCCAGCATGATTACTGGGCAATAGCTCTGGGAGAGAGGGTGTCTAAGCAGACCCAATAAATAACAACAGATTTCATTGCAGAATGATGGATGGATGCATCCCAGGCTTTGCTGAGGGTATATGAGAAACAGCTGTTATTACATGGAGCACTTGGCGGCTGCTTCTTATGGTCTAGTGCTTGGGAAAACTACTATGATAAACTTTTGGCCCTGGATTGGAGCCTATAGCTTGGACAATTGCACTGCGAGAAGTTTTTGCTTCCCTGTTTTCCTTGGGGTGGGGGCAGACCTTCCGTCCCCTGCTTTGAACTTTTGGAGAAAATGAAGTGTTTATTTAGTCTCTATGAAGTCTCTATTTAGGCAAGTGTTTGGAGTCTAAGGCAACTGTAACTGAGGCCTCTGGATTTTATCCTTTTAATAAACTGGTTTTAGTAAGCCAGTTCGTTTGAAATCCTTCCTACTTGCCCTGAGCCATAGAGTTGTGGCATATTGGAACACAAATATGATTAGTTGGTAAGATTAAAGTTATAATCCCATGCATGCTTGCTTGACCATTAAGCCGTGCTGAGCTTGGTAGGACTGATGCCATGGAGTCTTTCCTCCTGAGACAAAGAGCCCCATGTCTTGCTCACACACCACCCATTATTTTCACTGATAAATAAAAAAGTAAAAACAAACATCAGGCTGCAAAAAGAGATCCCAAGAATGGATTACATCCTTGCATTTCAGGGTACAATCCTAACCAACTTTCCAGCATAGGGGTAAGGGTAATGCAGCTCGAAGATGAAGGAACCACCATTCCCTGACCTTGAGGAGGCCTCTTTGAACTACTACTACTATTATTGGACTACTCTGTGGACAGCTACTCCACTGAAGGTGCAGCACATGCCCCATTGGCACAGCTATGTCAGTGCTGGAAAATGGGTTAGGATTGCGCTCTCAGCAGAGGCGGATCTAAGGGGGGGCAAATCTGTAAGTTTTGCAAGAAGCCTTACCCTGTCGTGTGAATCCCTCCTCTCCCTTGCTGCTGTAGCCAGTAAGCAATGCCAAGATGTTGCTGTTCCCTGTGAGGATTGGCTAGAACAGTGCAGGAGAGGAGTGATTTCCACTGCAAGGGTAAGGCTTCTTGCAAAACTTACAGATTTGTCCCCCCTTAGATCCGCCCCTGGCTCTCAGAGACTATTCCTTGCATATAATAAACAGATACACCTTCCCCTCTCCATGCGACCCACCTGAAATTGGCTCATGCCCCACCTAGTGGATCCTGACCCACAATTTGAGAAACATTGCTCTATGACATTGTTAAAGAAGCACATTTTGAAGTGCTGCTCCTCTTAAATTTGTCAGGGAAAGAACACTCATTCAACTCCTCACCTGATAAATACCAGCAGCAGGGCACTGTTAGGGAGAATTGGCAGTAGCTGGGGCTCTTGGTCCTTGTCCAAGTTCTTGTTGTTTCCCCTGGGAACAGCTCAGCAAGCAAGCTGGCAGTTCCTCAGTGCTGGGAGACCATACAGGACTGAGGATATTGGCTGTGTTTGGCCCTGGCCGTTACAATGACCTAGGCTAACCGTTACCCTTTTGCCTGTTTCCTTCTAGAAACTGGTGTCCAGGCTTCTTTAGACATTCAGATTGTTGTACAGCTTACATCATGGAAGGAATAATAATAATAATAATAATAATAATAATAATAATACATGTATTTATATACCGCCTTTCTTAAGATCACTAGATTTATCTAATGACTGTAACTCAAGGCGGTTTACATAGGCAGACTTTTATTCACAAACCTGAAGGTTTTTACAATTTACAGAAATGTTCTATCTTTCAAGAACAACACTCATACAGATCTTTCTTTCTGGATTTAGCCTTCTTTCTTAGCCACTCGTCTGTCTTCTGCTGGCTGATAAGAGGCTTCCCTGCTCCCACAAGAGACGCAGCTGACTTCAGCACACTCCTCCTCCCACAAGGCAGCTGGAACTCAGCTTTTAATCAGCCGCAGTTTGCAAGGTCTGCCCCTCACAGGGACTTCCGGTAGTCTCGAGCTCACGACCTTCAGATCTTCAGCTGTTATCTTCGGGCAAACGGAGGCATTAACCCTCTCAGCTAAATCTTCTGCCCATGTTCCCATGAATATACTCCCCGAATTCCATGTTCCTAGGTCCAAAAGTTTAGACTGGGCGTTGATGAGCCACTCAGTTAGGACATCTCTCTCTCTGGGTATGTAGGTAGGTAGATAGGTGGGTAGGTAGGTAGGTAGGTAGATTGCAAATGTGTGTGTTGGATCTCTGCTTAAAAATGTTATAAGGCCAAAGCATATCCTTGAGAAGCTTGAGGAGCGAAGCAGGATAGAATAGTGCATTACCCAGCTGAAGCTTGTAATAGCCTTCATCTAATTTAATATTATCTAGAAGTTTATAGCTTGAATATGCAGCGCTTCCTCATGGAAAACTCATATCTCCTGATATAAACAGTAATCCTCAATAGACTTAAAACATGCCACACAATGACTCAACGCAACATAGACATTCTGCCCATCCGTTTGACTGGCGATATCCTACATATTCCTCCATCCCTTCCTATAGATCAGTGGTTCTCAACCTTTTTTCCACCGGGACCCACTTTTTACTATGACAGCCTGTTGGGACCCCCAACCATAATTGGGAGCAAGTTGCAGCGAACTCACTGACAGCGCAATTCTATGCATGTCTACTCAGAAGTAAGTCTCATTGTGTTCAATGCAGCTTACTCCCATGAAAGTGAGTATCGGATTGCAGCCTGGGACTCAGATCCACGTTAGCGCGCGCAGACACGAGCAGCCCTCTGACTCTCCCCAAAGGCCTCCATTAGCTCGCGCAGCCTCCCATCTGCGCGAAAGGCCCTCTTTCTCCAGCCAGACTTCCCTCAGTGTGGCTGCACCTGCCCGGCGAGAACTTGCGCCTTTAATGCCACATGAGGCGCCCCCCCACCCGGAAAGTCATCTCGAGAGGGATGAGAGCGTGGCGAGCGGACCGGATCCAGCATGCAAAGAGCAGCTGCATCCTGTCAACGCAAGAGGCGGTGGGACGTGGCTGCTCCTGCAGGTTTCCACTCACCGCCAGGGGTGTCAATGGGAGAGGCTCTTCTAGTGCCTCCGTGCGTCTGCCGAAGCTGCATGTGACCGCAATGCTGGCGGGGCGTTAGCGCTGCTTTCCCTGTGGCTCCCGCTTTCCATGAGTCTTGCGACTCCTTCTGAGCACGCCGCCACGTTCACCCAGACTCCGGAGCCGCGGCAGACGGTTGAAAAGAGCCGTACGCGGCTCCGAATCTGTGGGTTGCCGACCCCAGGTCTAGTAATCTATGAAATCCAAATGCATTTTCAAAGAAGCTACAGATCTTTAATGCAATCACCAACTGTCCATTAGAAAGAAACAATCTCATAAAGAAATGCAAAACTCCTATACAGTATATCCGGCTCTCCTCCAAGCCCCACATTTGGCACCTTTGAGAAGGTCTGGACTTAGTTTCAAGCTGTAAACTTGGGGCATAGAGCCAGGGTGGTGTAGCGGGTTTGGAGCTGGGCTTAGACCAGGAAGATCCGGTTCAAATCCCTGCTCAAGCCAGGCAGCTTTCCTGGGTGCCCTTGACCCGGTCCCCCTCTCTCAGCCTCGCTTACCTTGCAGGGTTGTTGTGACGGGGGGGAGGCGAAGCACCCACAAGCCTGACGTCGGGGCGGGATGGC
>JAJKFI010019072.1:0-26624 GCA_029204185.1 Lerista edwardsae | reverse complement strand
TGTATGTATGTATGTATGTATGTATGTATGTATGTATGTATGTATGTTCCGCATAGACTCTGGAACACCTGGAGCGATGTGCACCAAACTTGGTACGCATGTGCCTTGTGATCTGGAAAGAAATACTGTGGGGGTAAGACGCCCCTAGCGCCCCTACGGGTGGGGGTGTGAAGGGGGTGCCATGTCAAAATGATCGAAAACGGCTGATATCGAATCCATAGTTTTTGGGGTCGCCGAGACGAACGGCGATGCTCCCAACACTGTTTGAGTCCGTTCGGCCCCCCTCGGCATGGGCGGTGAGAAGGGCTGACAAGTATGTATGTTCCAGCATAATTCTAGAATGCTTGGAGTGATTTACACCGAACTTGGTACACATATGCCTTACGATCTGGAAAGAAATACTGCGGGAGTAAGACCCCCCCCAGCACCCCTAGGGGTGGGGGTGCAAAGGGGGTGCCATGTAAAAATACTTGAAAACGGCCAATATTAGTGTCAAATCCATAGTTTTCAGGGTTGGCAAGATGAACAGTGACGCTCCCGATGCCGTTTAAGTCCACATTCAGCCCTCATCGGCATGGGGGATGAGAAGGGGTGCAAAGTAAAATGTCCAAAATGACCGACATTCGTGTCAAATCCATAGTTTTCGGGGTCGCTAAGCTGATTGGTGACAGTCCCTATGACATTTAAGCCCAAGTGTAGTCGAGTAGAATGAATAGAACTCTATAGAACCTTCTGGAAATTTTGAGAAATCATTATGCCCCGGTCTTGGACTCCAATCAAATACTTGCCATGTTACAGGCGTAATAACTGAATACAAGTCTATCGATACCATAGTAGATGCCTATGAGGTCATCAATTTCCCATCAGACTTCCTAAAACTCACTTGATCCGGCTGCATTGCCACCACATCCTCATTTACTTACAGTGGGATCTCCAATTATTTTACTACAGAACCTCAACCCTCCAAAACTTTGCAACAGCACAAGGCTGTGTGTCAAGAAGATGCTGGGTACTGTAATTGAAGCGACTATCTTAACAAGAAAGGGAGAGGGCGAAACATAGTTTTTATCCCACGGATACCACTCATTCCGATGGATCTCCCTTTTAACTTTAAGAGATTGCAATTTCCAGTGAGACTTGCATTCTCGATCATGATCAGCAAGTCACAGGGGCAGTCTATTAAGTTCTGTGGAGTGGATTTGAGATCGCCATGTTTCTCCCACGGACAACTTTCTGTTGCTTGCTCAAGGATGGGTTCACCCAAGAATTTATTTATTCTTGCTCCTGGAGGTGAAACTAAAAATGTTGTTTATACTCAAGTTTTGAGTTAAATTACTATTATACTGAATTTGTAAAATATTTCACTTTCTAATTTTTATGCTGTACTTATACTTTTAATCACCTGTACATAACATTACTTCAATTTTACACTACAGATAGAATTCATTCCTTTTCCTAACAGAAGCTTGGGATAAATAAATACCCGGGCAACGCCGGGTAAGGACAAGCTAGTAGGGCTATATAGCTTAGGAAATGAGACTTGCTGTGATCTTACATTCATTCCTGTGTTTCTCAAACTCTCATTTGTTCTCCACTGTGAAATGTTGAAGGGTGTGACTTAAGGTGATGGTAACCAGGATGTTGGAATCATCTTCTGTTCCTTCTGGGGTCCCAGGGCATGGTGTGAGGGCTCATGGTACAGTCATTTTGTTGAAGCTATGGGGTCTGTTCCATGTCTGGATGGGTGACTACTTACTTGGGAATCCCATGTAAGGTGTCTTGAATTCCATGATGGAAGAAATAAATATAATAAAACTCTAAGTAGCTTCTTACACTCTTTACTTCGAAGGGCTGAACAATGTTTGTTTTGTACTCCACAACAGCAGTGTGAAAGATTCCGTGTAAGATCCCATTTTTTTTATGGCTAGGAGTGGGACAAAAGAGCTGTTCACAGGTGAGATGGCTTTAGTTTCTTTTCACAATTTCTTACAAACTAATTAAGTCAGTTCAGTTATAGGCTAATGGGGTATCGTATCACTCCAGCCTGAGAAGCTCTGCCTCTGTCCCTTTAAGGGGCAGGGGGGAGGGAAGGGCAGCAGCATGATCCCCAGGATTCCGCTGCAGCCAGTGACAGGAGGGGGTGTTTTCCTCTTGCCTGAGTGAGCCCCGGCCTCCTAGGGGTGGGGGTGGGGAGTTCCGCAGACACCTCTGTAGGGCTCCCTAAGCCTCTAAAAATGTAAACCCACCAGAACCCACTTCCTGGTTTGTGATCCAAAATCCAGGAGTGGGTTCCAGTTGCTTAAAAAAATGTTTCTAGAGGCTTGGGGAGCCCTGCAGAGGTGTATATAGGGCTCCCTACACCCCCAGGAGGCAGAGGAAAATACCCCCTCCCATCTCTGGCAGCAGCACAGTCCTGGGGATTGTGCTGCTGCCTTTGCTCCCCACATATTTACCCCGGTTCTCAAACTCCCAAGGAGTCTGCTGCAAAGAAGGCAAAAGAATCCTCTGTACATGTGAGGATTTAGGGCAGTGTTTCTCAAACTGTGGGTCAGGACCTGATGTCAGATGAGCTGCAGAAAGCTGAGAGCAGCCATCTTGGAAGCTGCAAGATATATATTCTTGCTGTATTTTATGTGTGTTAACAATTTGAATTTTCAAGTGAGGGTTTTTTATTTTTTAAAAACATTCAGTGCTTTTACTTAATATTTTGTCCTATTCTTCCTTTCTGTCAGGGATGTTTCATGGTTGTGCAATTGCTGCAGTCCAAGAATGCCAGTTTGCATTCCAAGGAATGTCATTTTATTATGTCACAATGATGGCATTTCCTGCTTGATGATGTCACTTCTGGCCATCATCAATCATCAATCAAAAAGTATTTATATACCACTTTTCAACATAAAGTTCACAAAGCCGTTTACAGGCAAATAATAAAGTTAAATGGCTCCCTGTCCCAAAAGGGCTCACAATCTAAAAAATGCAGAACACCACCAGCAGCAGCCACTAGACAAGACACTGCGCAGGGGTGAAGAGGGGTGAAGAGGGCCATGACATCACTTCCAGGTTAATGACAGGTTGGGACCCATTCTAAAAAGTGGGTCCCGGTCTGAAAAGTTCGAGAACTGCTGATTTAGGGTGTTGTCCAGACTGATGGCTTTTCATTAAATCTTCAACATATAATTTGCCTGATGAGTTGACTTGGTCCACATCCTAGCCTTTGATCTCTGGTTATTCAGCACTCTTCTTCCTGGGTTTTGGTGTCTTCTTTATAGAGAATAGGGTCAAACCCTTCCCTCTTCCTGGCCATTTTCCTGCAGAGCTTCTGCATTCATGCTGTTGTCATGCTTAGGATCCAGTGTCCTATTTGTGCCCCACTCTGTCCTCCTCTGACCTGCTGGTGCTTCTCTTCCTTACCATCTAATTTGCTTCATCATGCCTTTCAAGCAGGTGCCAAGGTGTCCATGTTTGCCATTTAAGCCAACTACCTCCAGGCAGCGCTTCAAGACTCCCAGGCTGCCTTCAGACCATGCAACTGCTCCCTTTTCACTCGACTAATAACTGGGCTCACATCCCTCCCTTGGCAATTTGATTTACTCATGGAACTGACTTTTGATCTGGATCCTGCAAAACCAGGTCAAGCTCTAGCTTTTCCTATGTCAGTGCTGCTGAGGTTGGTGGAATGATGTGTTCCATAAAGGGAGACTTTGACTTGTGAGCAACCACAAATCTTGGAATCGCTTCTTTGAATAGACAAGGGGTTGGGGCGCAGATTACTTTCTTTTTCTAGGCATAGGCTATGTAAGATTCTAATATCTGTTGGTCAGGCAGAAATTCAGAGATGCATTTGTTGTTTTTATAGCACCATCTGTGTACCATGTGTGGCATTTTCATCTCAGAATAATATCTCTGGGAAACAATACTTGTGTGTGTGTGTGTGTGTGTGTGTGTGTGTGTGTGTGTGTGTGTGTGGCATCCTTTCCACACACACACTGAGAAGGGATGGTTTTTGTTGTTGTTGAATACCGCATAAAAACACACCACCAAAACACCACCTTTTGGCAGTTAAAATATTTGAATAAAAACACAAAACAATGCATTTTGGTGTTTAGGATATTTTCCAGAAATTAAAATAGATTACCGTACTTTTCCAATTAGACATAATACTGTGGCTGCATCTGTTGTCACTATATCACCTATATTATCTACCTAGTACACTTTGAAAACATTTAAAATGAATAAAACTGAGAATTTGGAATGAGAATGTAGAATAAAAGCACATCACACTGCAATTTGCTATTTTAGGGCCAATTCTTATCCAGTTTTTCAGTGCTGGTGTGGCTATGACAATGGGGCGCACACTGAATCCTATGGTGGGGGCATCCTTAAGGTTAGGGAACATTTATTACCTTACTTCAATGCTGCATTACAGCTGCATCAGTGCTGGAAAGTTGGATAGGATTGGGCCTGAAGAAATTTTGGGCCAAAAAACTTCTGATGAGGGTGAAAGAGGAAAGTGCCAAAATTGGCTTGAAGTTCAACATCAAAAAAACTTAAGATCATGGCAACCACTCCCATCACTTCCTGGCAAATAGAAGGGGAAGAAATGGAAGCAGTGACAGACTTTATTTTCCTGGGCTCCAAGATCGCTGCAGATGGTGACTGCAGCCATAAAATTAAAAGACGTTTACTTCTCGGGAGGAAAGCTATGTGAACCTAGACAACTTAATAAAAAGCCGAGACATCACCCTGCCAACAAAGGTTCGCATAGTCAAAGCTATGGTTTCCCCAGTAGCAATGTATGGATGTGAGAGCTGGACCATAAGAAAGGCAGAGTGCCGAAGAATAGATGCTTTTGAATAATGGTGTGGGAGAAGACGCTTGAGAGTCTCCTGGACTGCAAGGAGATCCAGTTGGTCAATCCTACAGGAAGTCAAGCCTGATTGCTCCCTGGAAGGACAAATCCTGAAGCTGAAGCTGAAATACTTTGGCCACCTCATGAGAAGAGAGGACTCTTTAGAAAAGACCCTCATGCTGGGAAAGATTGAAGGCAAAAGGAGAAGGGGGCGGCAGAGGATGAGATGGTTAGACAGTGTCACCGAAGTGATGAACATGAAATTGGGCAAACTCTGGAAGCTAGTGGAGGACAGGGAGGCCTGGCGTGCTGTGGTCCATGGGGTCACAAAGAGTCAGACACGACTTAGCGACTGAACAACAACAACTCTGAGACAAGGAAGAGGCTGGAAGGCTGCTTCTTTGCTGAGCTTGTGGGTTGCTTTAAATTGCCTTCATGACACGCTTATCAGTAAGGTGACCAACTTTTTTACAATGAAATGGAGGACACAAATAAGTTTAAGAAAAAAATATCGTAAATAAAAGAAACATTTTATTCATTGCAACAATAATACACTATAATATGATAAATGCATAATAAAAACATTTGTAACATTTTATATTGTAATTATGCTTACATGCCAACAGGGTTGTATAAACTTTAAAATTATACATATTTGGAAATTATTAAATAGATAATGAATAGATATTAAATAAATGTGAATTGTGCTTACCTGTATATGATTGAATATTCACTGAAAGAAAGAAATAATTACCATGAGTCTACTGCGTGCGTATGTGCCGTGTCGTGTTTCGGTAAGAAGTAAACAAAGCCACTTGCGCACAGCGCTCTCTCTCAAGGTCTCCCGTGCGGAGCGCATGCATCTCATAATGGCGTCTCACCACACTGTACCGAATGTATATCACAGGCTCATATGCCCTCTAATCAGTTCCGCGCCCCTATGAGTCTGATTTTTTCAGCAGCGTGTGACCTTAAGCACAACAAGGCTCACAACCATTGCTACTAGTCTGGGCCCAAAGTTAAGAATACTTCCTCTTAAACTTAAAATTCCCCAGGCTAAACAAGTCCCAACTACAGGGACTTTTTCCAATGAGTAACTTAAAATTTGGTAAGCGTGCCACTTTAGCCACTGAATCTTATCTGGTTCCAAAGACAACCAAAGCTTCTAGTAAATTTAATTGTAATTTATTGATAAACAAGGGTTACACAACTAAGAAAGCATACTAGAACTAACAAAGATACCTTATAAAACAAAGAAAACTAGGCTCCTATCACTATCCTATCACTATCCTATCCTCAGACAGCAATTCCAGTCTTGCAAAGGGAAGTCTGCAGGTTTGCAAGCTTTATCAGGTCTGATGATCTTATTCAGGGGTCAGGGAACTTTTTTACCTTTTACCCCAAAATATATTTAGATACGTCGACATTACCCCGGTTCCCCGACCATTGCTCTAAAGGAAATTAATACGCCAGCACAAATAAGGTCCTCCACTATCCCAGCGGCCCCTTCTCCGAGTGTGAGGTAATGGGGGAGGAATGTGCATGCCTCTCATCTGACCTCCCACCGACCTCATGAACACTCCAAGGTGCAATGAAATGAAATTCCTGGGGGTAATGGATGGTCGCGCTGCCAAGACATAGCCAGGCATGCATATAGATTCATATGCATGCCCAGCTGTGTCTCGGCAGCGCGACCGTCCATTACCCCCAGGAATTTCATTTTTACCCCATTTGGGGTAATTTACCCCTGTTCCCAGACCACTGATCTTATTGGAGGATGATCTGGAGGAGTCTTGCGGTTTGGAAGGTCTTGATGGTGGTTGAGCGGCTACACCCCTCAGGCTCAATCAATTAGCCTATCAGGGTAAAGGGGCCATCTCCTGTTTTCAGCACTAGCTACATGTAACCTTTCTGAATATCTTGCATTCCTGACCCCAGCTATAACTTCACACCTTTTGCAAACAACCAATGAAATAAGCTCTCTCAATCCTGCTTGTGTTACAATTCTTTCAAAATAAAGTCAAGCCAGGGCCTCGCTTTTTCTTGTTTGCTCTTTACACCGAGCCTTGACGAATTGTCATGTCAAATACAAATACGTCACATCACACGCAACGGATCGGATCGGCATTGATTGAATATGGAGATTTATAGATTAGTCTTCAAATATCGAAAAGGAGGACATGTAGGAGGACACTTTTCAAGGGAGGACAGAACTTACAAAAGGAGGACTGTCCTCCCTAAAGGAGGACGGTTGGTCACCTTATTATCAGAGTTACTTACATAAAATCAACTATGGGAAATCTTTACAACTGAAATAAGTGGGGGATGTCTCTTTGTGGGGTGTGCCTTGCTTATTGTTTTCCTTCTGCTGCTCATCACAGGGCAGTTAGTTTTTGACCACTGTGGGATACTTCTTCTGCCCCTTTTCTTGATCTTTCTTCCGCTGTTTCCTGTGGCTCTCAAAGATGAACCCAAAGAGGAACCAAGCACTAAGACAGCTTGTACTCTTCAGTGATTTGGTGTATTCAGGGGCAAACAAGTAGATGTTTGGGACTACAACGCTTGCTGCCATTTCCTTTTTGCACAAAGTAGGTGCAAGTTGTTCCCATGTTGCATCTCATTTTTGCATTCAGACAAGATAGTCTGATATTCCCAATCCTATGCATATATACTCAGAAGTAAGTACCATTATAGTCAGTGGGGGTTACTCTCAAGTGTGGATAGGTTTGCAGCCTGAACCTGATTCTTCTTGTTAGCTTTCTCTAACAGGAATGGTGGTCTGTGTGGGGCGTTTCATCTGAAAGAATTTTCTATTGTGCCAACCTTTTTCTTCTCTTGCTGGGAGAGACCCTTTGAGAATGGCTGGGCTCTTTGAGATCTCTTAAGTTTAAGAGATCTGTTAAGCCCCCTGCGTCTCTAACCTGGGAAGCCCAGCAACTCTGAGTTTTGTTGATATTCTCTATGTTCGCAAGGCTCCAAATCAAGGTATGGAAGCCGCAGTGATAGAAAGGTTGCTTTCAAGAAGCTAGGAATTTGGAGTATATTCTGGGTATGAAGAATAATGGGGCGATTCTGCTCCTGGCCAGGGTGGGGTGGGGAGGGAAGCAAGAACTGGGTTAAATATGGAAGTAACCATTGCGAATGAGAAGACAGATTCTGACGATATGACTGCCATTTTAAAAACAATTTGGAAAATTTCTCTGAGGGTGGGGAGAAGAAATGTGACTGGTGGTGTGGACACTTAGAAGCACTTTCTCCAAGCAGCTGTTCCTTAGTTCAAACTGACAATCCTGGAAATTTGCAGAACTTTTTAAAAAGGGGTATAGGAAGGAAAAGGTTCATTGAACGTGATGTGGTTGCTTCCATAGTGATGCCACTACTCAGAAGTTTCTGGTCTCAATTACATACATACATAACCTTTATTGGCATAAGTTCAAAAAGAAAAACAAGACAGCAAGACTCAGATTAAACTAAACATGGGCAGAGAAAATAATACTAAATAGGTGATGCATCCAGTCTCAATTTAAGATGATGGTATTGACCTTTAGGGACGTGGTGGTGATGCGGGTTAAACCGCTGCTGCTGGGCTTTCTGACCGGAAGATTGGGAGTTCGAGACCATGCAATGGAGTGAGCTCCCATTGCTTGTCCCAGCTCCTCCCAACCTAGCAGTTCGAAAGCATGCAAAAATGCGAGTAGATAAATAAGGACCACTTCGGTGGGAAGGTAATGTTGTTCCGTTCGCTACGGTGTATAGTCATGCTGGCTACATGTCCATGGAAGCTTGTCCTTGGACAAACGCCAGCTCTTCAGCTTAGAAACGGAGATGAACACTACCCCCTATAGTCGGTCATGACTAGACCATTTGGTTGTGGGGAAACCTTTACCTTTTTTTTATTGACCTTTAAGGCCCTTCACAACTTAGGGCCAACCTACCTAATGAGCCACCACCTTCCATACAGTCCAGTCCGCCCTCTTAGATATTCTGAAGGGGCTCTCCTTCAAGTGCCCCCTCTATCTCAAGTTAATGGGATGGCAGCTCAGAGGGTGAGCCTTCTCTCATACAACAAATATGGATTTCCCTTCCAGAAGAATTTGCACACTCCCTCGTGGCTTTTCAGAGAGGGCTCAAAACATACCTAGTTTGCCTGGCCTTTGGATGATGGTTGGCTTTCTGCCCTCTGTCCCTCTGGAATAGTGCTAAATCTTGACTCCTCCCCTGAACAGTTGTTCCCACCCCTCCCATCGCCTGACGAGATGTGTTGGCTTTTGCCCTGTTTTTTGATGTTCTGCATGTTTGTGTTAAATGTTAAATGTTTTAATGCTTTTGTTTTGATGTTTTTTTACTTATTGTTTCTTAAATTGCACTTTTATGTTCTCTGTAAGCCGCCTTGGGCATTTGCTTCAGTATGGGAAAGGCAGACTATAAATTCTTGAAATAAATTGTGTCTGGCAGAACATGGAAAGAAGACAGGAAATAATGGGTAACGTTGTTAAAGGGAAATCTTAGGGAATTGTTTTGGTTAGAAAGTCTCATCGTCCAGCGTCCTGTACACTGGACAATGCTGTGAATGGAATATTATCCAGTTAAGGTAACACCTTTTCCTTACCATTCACTTGAGTGAGAATGATTTAAGCACATGAATTGAAATCTATGGGATGGAAAAGTGGTTCACTTATGTTGAATTTGTGCCAATTTTGTGTTCCATTTGACAGACTGGAAATGACTGCACCCAGGAGGTAAAGGGTCATGTACCAAAGTTTTACTTTTCAGTTTGTGACTGCTTGTTAAACACTCTTCAGATAAGGATAATTAAACTCTTGCTGAGAAGGTTATAAAATTTCCTTCCCCCTAATCCCTTCACTTGGGAAGC
Organism: Lerista edwardsae; assembly: GCA_029204185.1. Lineage (NCBI taxonomy): Eukaryota > Metazoa > Chordata > Lepidosauria > Squamata > Scincidae > Lerista > Lerista edwardsae. The sequence continues at coordinate 16,902 of JAJKFI010019072.1, read as the reverse complement.
CGGTGGTGGAATGTATCTGGCTTTAACACCTTCTTTCAGGGTTTAGTTACTGGTAGATAAGATTAGGTTTGGCTTGACTTATGCTTTATCCTCTTGTAGGACAGTGTTGCGTATTGCTCTTCAAAGACAATAGCACAATATCCTGTGTATGTGTAAGGAATGGAGGTGGCCCTGCAACTGGAGGCATAGCAGTCTGAGATGTAGGTAGTGTGGCACCCACTCTGTCCCTTTTTAAAAATCTGTCAATGTCAGGATGATGTACAAGAAGGGGACAAAAATGATTACGGGGCTGGGGCACCTCCCTTATGAAGAAAGACTGCAGCGTTTGGGGCTCTTCAGTCTAGAAAAAAGGCGCCTGAGGGGGGACATGATTGAGACATACAAAATTATGCATGGAAGGGATAGAGTCGATAGAGGAATGTTCTTTTCCTTCTCTCAAAACACCAGAACCAGGGGGCATCCGCTAAAACTGAAGGTTGGAAGAGTTAAAACAGATAAAAGGAAGTACTTTTTTACCCAGCGGGTGGTTAATCTGTGGAACTCTTTGCCACAGGAGGTGGTGATGGCATCTGGTCTTGATGCCTTTAAGAGGGGATTGGACGGATTTCTGGAGGAAAGGTCCATAGTGGACTATAGGCAATGATGGATTGTGCAACCTCCTTACAAAGGTGGTGGGCTACTTCAGAGTACCGGGTGCAAGGGAGTGGCAACAGGATGCAAGCATCTTGTTGTCTCATGCCTCCCTGGGGCACCTGGTGGGCTGCTGTGAGATACAGGAAGCTGGACTAGATGGGCTTTTGGCCTGATCCAGCAGGGCTCTTCTTATGTTCTTATGAGATGCAGGACTTAACAACCGTGGAACTTGCATGGGAACTGAAGGTAGTCTTGTCTCTAAACTGTGTGTGCAGAGAATCCTGGTGCCCAGTCTAACTGAAGTCTCAAAGCAGAGTTCCTTGCTGTGGGAGGTTAACATGACTATTCTCTTCCCCTGAAACAATGTGTGAGGTCCACTTAAGATGTCCTCTTCGCAGACTGAGTGCTAGTATTAGGATCAGAAGATGGCCAATGGGATAGGGGTGGGATAGTCATGTCATTTCTGAACCATGATGTCACAGGCACTATTCAATAGTGACATTTGTACAACCTTATTTCAGACAGCACTCAATTGCAAGGAGGAAAACTGGCTGGGGAAGAGTGGTACTTCCTTTGAAATACATTATGATTTGAGGACAGCAGTATGCAACATTCCAAAATGCAGTGGCATTCCTAGAGGGAGAGGCAAAACACTGTTTTACAGGAGGCCTAACTGAGCTCCTGTGTAAAGCGGCCCCTCCCCTTGCCTTCAGAGCCATTTGCGGCTTGGGGAGTAAAGGCTTTGAACCACGAATGGCTCTGTAGGCGAGGGGGAGGGGCCACTTTACACAGGAGTAGTTAGCATTTTGTGCCTCCCCTAGGAACGTCACTTCAAAAATGGAAGTGTTTCCTTGAGGACATTTCCAACATTATACAATGAATTAGCAAGAGATGAACCTGCTTAGAGTGGCTGTGCTTTGGATCATCAGAGAGTGTCATTTATGGTTTTGGATTACATGTTCTCCTGTTTGGCACTAGCATTCAAGGATTGGCCCTGTATACGTGTTGGAAGAGAAATTATCTGGAGCTGTCTCTGGAAATCTGCACCAGTACAGGTCCTGTTTGAAACTGGTGCCTTGCTGAGCTGGGAACCATATCTTAGATAATGATTTGGGAAGTGTATGAACTCTGAGTATTCAGCAAACACAGTGGTTGTCAGTATTCTTCTTTGAGTCTTGCTACTTGACAGAATTTGAGAGGATTAAAGGGAACGCTGAGGGAGAGATCTGTGAGGCTGCAGTCCTGACAGTTTCTCTCAACAGCATTCATCTGAGTTCAAATGCGTTTAGTGCAGATGGAGTCTGTGTCAAATTCTCCCTTTTGAGTTCATTTTAGAATGAACAGAATGCCCATTTACTTATGTTCCTTTTAGGCTTCTCCATCAACCCAAAGGGACCAGTGGACATCCAGGGCTTGGAAACAGAAAGGCCTGGTCTTCTAGCACTTATTAAAGTTGGTACAGTGCAAGCTATATTGCTGATCTAGCCTGTAAGGTGGAAGAGTTTCCTGATGCGTTGTCTCCTTTTGTTGCATTGTAGAGTAAAAGAGAACGTCACAGGAAGGGTCTAGAAGGCTCTCAATGGACATTTGCCAGTGCCATTTTGGACCTTGCTCCATTTCCTGCTACTCTCGGTGTGCATGTGCAGGCATTTTTCATAAAAACGCATCCATTTAGAGGTACTTCCAAATCTTGCATTGCACCACTAACACTAACTTTGTTGTGTGAAGTGTCTCTTCTCCACCAGGAAGACCTTTCCATGTATTTTTGTCAGGAATTTTACTCCTCCCTTCCCTATCTGCATATTGGCACATGCCATTCGTGGTAGGGTAGTGTTGGCTTAGGGCCGAACTATATATTATATTAAGCCGGTCATTGGCCTAGTGTGCTTGGTTTTCTTTTTCTGAATAGTCATAAGGGGCAAATCAGGACCATTGCTTTGGGGGGGGCAGTCTAGGAGGAGATTCAGCCTTTTGCTTCTGCTACCGCTGTGATCCAGATCTCCCCCTGCCTTGCCACACTGCTACCACTGGAGGGAAGCTGCTCACAACTGAGGCAAAGGGTTGAATGAATCCTGTCATCTCCCACCACCATTGTCCTGAATCTGATCTTCTTTTCTCTTCCCCCCACCCCCAGCTGCTACTTAGGAAATGAAGTTAAGCCTGTAAGATCAATTGCATGCTGAATGTAATGTATTGTTTGGCTCGTAGGAGCTCCATTTTGGGAGGGTTGGGCTGAGTCCACCTGTTTCCCCCCCCCACTGCTGCTGTGGTTGTGTCCCGGCACATTTTTAAAAGCTTGAGGACCCAGGCAGCCAGTTTGCCACTTTGTGGAAGAAGCAGTGTGATGCTGTGGATGGTGTGATGCTGCAGTTGCTGCTTCTCACCTGGCTGTCTGCCTTTAGAAACCAGAAATCAATTGCAGAGGAATCTATTGTGTATTCCCCAATTATTGTTGGCCATTTCTGCCTGCTTTCCCACACATTCTTTAAAATGAAAGCAGGGAAATTGTATGTCTGAACTGGTTGCAAGCCAGTGGCTGAAACAGGCGTTCCAGTGTACAGTGTTCTCAGGTTTGGTATTCCATATCTTATGCAGTGTTAGCAGATACCAACATCTCAAATTAAATGGTTTATGGTGGCTTCTTATCCTGCAGCGTAGGAGGTCGGGGTGCCGAACAAACGTCCCCCAGCACCACCTTCTGGGATCTGTCAGCCAGGAAGGAGCGGAACCACTGCAAAACAGTGCCTCCAAGCCCCAACCCAGCCAGCCGACCCAGAAGGACACCATGGTCGATGGTGTCGAAGGCCGCTGAGAGGTCCAGCAGGACTAACAGGGTCGCACTCCCCCTGCCCATTCCTCGGCGTAGGTCATCCACCAAGGCGACCAAGGCAGTCTCCGTCCCGAACCCCGGCCTGAAGCCAGATTGGAATGGGTCCAGATAATCCGTTTCCTCCAGTACCCTCTGCAGCTGGGACGCCACCACCCGCTCAATCACCTTGCCCAGAAATGGGATATTTGAGACTGGCCGAAAGTTATTTAGATTAGTGGGATCCAGGGAGGGTTTCTTCAGGAGGGGGCGAACCATCGCCCGCTTCAAAGCAGGCGGCAGCACCCCCTCCCTCAGAGATGAATTCACCACCCTCCCCGTCCACTCGGCCAGCCCTTCCCGGGCAGCTCTAATTAGCCATGCTGGGCAAGGGTCAAGCGGGCAAGCAGCAGGTCTCACACTGCAGAGAATCCTGTCCACATCCTCAGGTTCAACAAGCTGAAAAGAATCCCAAATAATGGGATAGACAGGTTCCCCAGGGACATCACTAGAAATGCCCACAGTGGCGTCCAAGTCGTGCCGAATCTGATCGACCTTCTCTGCAAAGTGTATTGAGCTACTAATGATGATTCAACCTATTCTTAAAGCATAGTTTTGCACGAAAGGTTGCCATGAGAGCAATATGTTCAGTGATGCACATATATACTGAGATCTTGTCCTCACTACAAAATCTATTTGAAGCCTTCAGCAAGTGGATATTTTCACCTCCTCCTGGTGCAGTTTGCTTTATGGTTCCAAACATTCCAATAGGAGGCAAAGCCATCCAGAATTCTCTACTTCTTGCCTGGTAGCTAGAAGATAGAAGCAATTTTGTGCACTGTGCCTTTAAAGCTATATTCGTTCTGTTTTTCAGTGCAATAAAGCAACTCTTCTCCCTCCTTTCTTGATGGGTCTATGCAATTTAGTTAAGAAGACCCCCATAGTTTAAAATTGCACATCGTCCAGGTCTCCTTTGGAGCAAGATGCTGCAGCCCTCTTGGATGACTGTGTCGCAAGATGCAGCCTGCAGTCGAGCTTTGTTTCGAAATGGTGGAAACTGTGATAAACTAGCATTTCTGTCTCAGGCACCTCTGGTTAAAAAAGCACCACCCAAACACCTTTAAAAAATGTGAAATATATTTAATCATGCCTGCATCTCCAGCTTTGTAGCTGTTTCCCCTGCTGTGAATGATGTAGAGCAGAGAAGCAAAAGAGCAGGCTTTGTGTTTTCATGCTGCTTAATAATAACCCAGTAAATGTTAATTGCTTGGCATACCCTTACTTCACAGAAGTTTGCGGGATGATGGAAGCCTCTCCTGCTAACCTGCATGTAAAGGAGCATTTCAGAATTGGCAACAACATCAGAAAACATGGTCCCCATCTGATTTTTAAAAATATTCCAAGTTGTCAAATAGATGGCAGTTTTTTCCTTTGCGTGGGTTCTTGCCAGCATCTGTCGAACTCCGCATAACTCATGGCTAAATCTGTGTACCCTGCAACCAGCAGTAATGAGATTGTGAAAAATCTTCTGGCTAGATGCCTCTCCATTCCTGGCCTCTTATCTCATTTTCTAAGAGAAAGATAACCCTTGCTAAAGCATTCGCTTTCTCTCTCTCTATGGGCTACTCACAGAGACAATATCACAAAGTCACAATAACTGTGTATTAGTAGCATGGCAAATTGGTTAAGTGCACGTAAACCTAGAGCTGTGTTCCCAAACTGTGCGCCACAGTGCTCTAGGGTGCTGCAGCGAACTCACAGGGACACCATGGGATATCCCCGGTGGCCTCTTCTGGGCTCTCCTGGATGCCGCCATCTTGGTTGGGCTGAGATTGCACTATTCTTGCGTGGTTGCTGGCGGCTGACTCATCCTCCACAGCATAGTACTTCTGTGACAGGATGCCATGAGAGAAGGGCGCTGGGAACTGCTGGCTTAGAAGGTTTAAATCCCCAGGCACAGTGATTCAGTAAAGAAACATGGGTCCATTTATAGGACATCAGAATTGCATGACCTGCTCTCACATACAGAGAAGGGAGTTCAACATCTCCTTGTGTTGTATTGTGTTTCTCTTCTCTTCTGTCCTCCCCACCCCCTTATAAAAGGGGCAAGGTGCATTCTGGCTTTGGTGAAGTAGTTTCAAGCCATTTACGGTGTCTTCAGGATTGAGTTGAGCACATGTTCTCTTCTGGGCTGACTGCCCCTTGCTGGGAGCAGCTCAAACCACAAGTGTCCTTTTAGGTCGGCATTGGGAAAAGAGAGGCAGGGAGAGAGCTGAACTTCCCAACAGGGTTGAGTCATGCCTATTAATAGGGAATACCTTTCTGACTGGGCAGTCAGAAGGTGTCCATGCTCCTTGTGATAGCTGACCAGTCCTTGGTGAGGGGAATACGAGGGAGGAATTGTGAGAAGATGTGAAGGGCACGGTGTCCCTGAGCCTGGGGGAACTTCTGCTTGGCAACAAGACAACGTAATATCACAAAAGAGGAATTCCAGGAAAGGCTATCGTCAGTGGCACCTTGATGCCCCTCATGGGGTAAATGGACAGTAATGAGGGATGTTCTTCTAGAATCTTCACAAGGCACTGCTCAAGCAGTAGAAAGGGCAGATGCTTTACTGTCTCCTGTGTTTTCTTTTCCTTACTTTTAATTAACTGGGGAGCACAACAAACTGTGAAACTAGGGAGAGGGCTTTTGTTTTTACTCCATTGCAATTCTTGTGCTGAGTCCCCTTATGGCTTTCAGCTGAAGCTTTAAAAAGCCCCTGTAAAAAGCATACTGTGCGAGTTCTCAGTCAACATAGGGAACGGTCAGGGGAAGCTGACCCTCCGCACCGTAATTTCTTTTGCCCTCCTTACACTAACTTTACACTAACCATTCACACGTTCTTTGGTGCTATTTTGGCCAAAGCAACAGCAAATTAACCCATAGGGGACTCTCTGCATGGTAAACTTGGCAGCCAAAATGAAATTAGTACTAATATAAGGGTTGATATAGGCCCAATTGTGGTAGTGAATTCCACTAGGATAGAGAGAAGAAGGTGCTACTTATAATTGCACATTTTATTTTATGCTGCAGTTATATAGTAGAGATGATAGTACTTTATTGTTTGGTCAATTTATCATCCAAACAGTAAAAAGCATTGCTATGGCTTGCATTTTGTTTTTCACTTTAAGTTGAATTTTTTTTGTCTCATAAATACAACATAAAGAGAAATTGCCAGCATAACAAACTCTTCATTCTCTACCGCATAAGAATTTAGCAAGGGTGGTATAGCCTATTTATTACATTCATCTGACATGTAAGTTGTATTGATTGCAATCTGTTTCTCATATTATGTAGATTGATTTACATTTCTCAGGTCCAGTCAATTTAAAAAGGACCTTATCTAAATACAGTTTCAATAATCTCCAGGATCATCCATGATCTAGGTCTAATATTTTCAAATGCCCAAATGTCTCCTATAGCACCATGCAGTTCCATTATTTCTATCACACTATAACATCCACACTGGAAATGAATTTTTCTTCACTGCAAATTTTCTCCTCTACCATATTATCCTGAGGGAGTCTGATACTCTTATTCCCAAAAGTTTTATAAGGCAATGTCTCTTTCCTTTCTTAGGAAACAATCCCTTTAGTTGCAATTATTTAGGAATCCAGTCCGTATCACTCCCATTACAATTTAGACAAGTTATGTCATCAATCATTCTGATGTCCCAATTATAGACTGAGATTAGAGATAAACTCCCTATTGGTTAATCTGAGTTCCATTTAATTTGCATTGGAAAATAAAGGTGGAAAACTTTCACCAGTAGCCACATAGAACACGAAGTCAGGCTTTAATTAGCACCCTACTTTGGAGTGTTGGATAAGAATAGCACAAAGAGATATTATCATTAATTATCCTTCAGTAGTGCCTTCTGAATTCTTATTTAACCCTTACCTAAGGAGTTATATCTGTTGTGGTAAAAGATTTAGGGCCTAATCCTTTCCAACTTTTCAGCACTGATACAGTTCCAAGGTAAGGGGAACAAATGTTCCCTTACCTTGAGGTGGCCTCCATTACTCCCCCCCCTCCCCAGATGCACTACAAACCCAGTTGGCACAGCTGCATAGGTGCTGGAAAGTTGTCTAGAATTGGGCCCCCAACCAACTGCAGCTTGATTTGTCCCTCTTAACATTTTAAACAATGAGTGAGAACTATGAAAATACAAAAACACCACTGATGTCTCCCTGTTTGACTTTCCCCCTAAATTCTTGTCTTCTACTTAAATAAAAAACATAAGAGAGGTAGAAAATTCAATTCTGACCAATTCTATCTTTGATTTTTTTTTCTATTGCAAAATCTTTAGCTCTTCAGGGATTAAATATATACAAGTACTGTTCTCTCAATATAAAAAATGGTTAGGTAGAACTGTTCAGAGTCTTTTAATTAGTCTCCAGCTTCTAGTCCCATGGCGGGAGCTCCAGGGGATTTGTGAGGCCTCTTGATATATCAGCCAAGGGATGGAGTCAAGGCCCGCTGGTTCTCCCCTGGGGATGTAATGGTCCAGGACAGAGCTTCTGCTTTCCCTCTGGGTCCTGCTCTTGTCCTCTTCTTGAGAGTGTACAGGTTGTCCTTCTCCTTGTCTCTTCAGGGGAGTCTTCCCCTTGCAAGTCTTGGTCTCTTACTTCTTTCTCCTTAGGGTAGAACTGTACAGGCAGCCCCCATGTCTGTTTGGTGGCATCATGTGGGCTCCCTCCTTGCTGGCCAATGGCGTTGCTCCTGCTCACAGGTTGTTCACAGATCAGTTCATAATTGTATGTAGTCCATTCATTGTACCTTCAGCTGGCATTACTCTTTTCCAACAGTTTATAAAAAGGGATCCATGCATTTGGTTCAATTTCAGATGTCTTCTGGTTTCTCATTCTATTTTCTTCGTCTATGTAGCTTTATTCTGGAACATTACATGCTATTTTCTTAACCACACTTGCATTATCTGGGGATATCCCTGCTTCTGGAGCCTTGCTAAACTGGTTTGAGAACCACTGGTGTATATGATAGGTTGGATATATATAACTGTATGTCAGAGGAACCAGTTATATATATATCCTGTCGCACATCAACATTGTGTACATCCTGTTGTGCTATGTATTACATAAGATAAGTGATTTCCTTCCAAGCCTTGGATATTTTTCACCATATCCACCATGCATACATAAATATACCAGCCTTTTTACCACATGCCTATCATAAATTAGTCATTCCTTGGTACATTCTTTGCAGTCTGCATGATGTAGAATTCCACTTGTGCAACCTTTTTAATTGGTTTTCCCCTAGGACTAATATCTAGAGCTAGATGTACTGCACATTAGTGTCAAATATGTTCTCCCATTGTTCTTCTGTTTTATGCCAAGATCTTTCCCTTGCTTCTTTGGCCATCAAATATTTGTACACTTTAGATAATAGATTTTTTTGCCTTAAAAAAAAAGGGGGGAGTTCAAAAGGCAACAATGACCACCCCAGATTGGCAGTCTTTATTTGCTGCACTAGGATGGTTGACTTCTACATAACTGCTGTATGTATACAAGAGTGGCCCAGGACCACCTGGAGCCTAAGGCAGCATTTCAAATGCTGGCCCCTCTTATTTGACTATGTCACCCTTTCCTCCCACTCTCTAAATTTCTGTCTCTATCTATGGAGTGGAAATGGCTGCCACTGGCGAAAGCTTCCCAGGCACAAATGGCACTTACTGTTCCTCTGGGGAGCCACACCAAAGCCCCTGTGATAGCCCCCAGTTGTCGTACCTGCCAGCTACATTTGCCCAGAAATCTGAGTGCAAAGCCTGCTGGGGCAGCGGAACCCAGAAGCAGCCGGCAGGTTCAGAGGGGCTTTGCTGTGGCTCCCTGGCAGGACAGTAAGTGCCGTAAACCCTGGGGAAGGAAAAGACAAGCGCCAGATCTGGCCCATGGGCCAGAGTCTGGAGAGGCCTGTCCTAGATGTTCCCCTTCCACATTTCCTCTCCTTTTCCCTGCCCTCTTCCTTTTCCAAACCAGGGAGGAGAAGGGGGAGCAGTAGTGGAAGCAAGTAGGTGGACACAGGTAGGTACCCCCACCGACCTGCTGCCTGAGGCAGTCTCAATATTTGCAATCCACTGTGTAATCATAAGAGCCTTCCTATTCTCCCAGTTTTGAGCTATTTGTAACTTCTCAAGTTTCAGCATGTTATATGTGGCTTGAAAGGTTATCCATTGGTTATCTAGTAGGTAACTCTTGAGTTCTGTGAGATTATGGCCAAGCACTGCCTTTATGATGAAATTCCAGCTATAATGTGCTCATGTTTGGTGCCATGGAATGCCACCATGTGCACCTGTTTTGCTGCTTTGATTTGCCTCCCATCCTGTTCAAATTCACCTACATACATCTGGAACACATCAGGGCTCTCAGGAGGATTTGTTCTTCCTTAAAAATTGTTGCATGTGTTTCTGAATAACTGTCCCTCCTTTTCTCTTGCCAGCTGAATTTTTCTGGTGGATATAATGAAATGGTTCAAGCCAGAGGTATTAAATACAGATGGATAACCACAGTGGTATTCTTTGCTCTGCTTGGTGTGGTTCGAGTCCATTTACCCTCCATACTGAATTTTTCCACAATGTGATTCTAGTCTGTGCAGATGTAAAGTTCTATATCTAGTAAATGGAAGCTTTGCAAACACTCCTGGGAGAAGCTTATTTCAATTGGCTTGTTTTAAATGGGCAGTACAATCCTAACCTGTGCTAAAATAGGCAGGCTGGCTCACCTGGCAGCAGCAGGTGGGAGGCAGCAACAGCTCAGCGCAAAGCAAGGGATATGTTCCCCTTGCCTCGGGTAAGCCCCCAGCCCTAGGGGCTGCTTGGATCATCACCCGCAAGTCCACACAGCCATGAGCTGCCCTAATTGGGGTCGCCCTGTGCTGGGTGACTGGGGTTAGGATATGGCCCAACGGCTATGTCCTGTTTCTGCCTCCTCTCCGTCCATGGCACCCCCCTGTTACTCCCCCCTGCCTGCCTCCAGCATGCCCTTGGCAGGGCCCTGCAGTGGCAGAACTAAACCAAGTCCACAATGCAGACACGCCTTATGGAACGTTCGCAACATTGCTGGTCTGGCGCAAGAGCTCTGCGCCAGCGCAACGGCAGGTTAGGACTGCGCCATTAGTTGACTTGTCCTCTTCTTGTCAGTAGCTCACATCCAAAGTTTGAAGATCTCTCCCCAGTGGAATTCTGTTCCATCTATCAAAAGCAATGTTCTGGTCTACAAGGACAATGGAAGGGGGTGACAGCATTCTGAGATGGTAGGTTATTATACCATATCAGACAGCGGGGGAGAAGTTGCATTTCTGAACATGCCTGAGTATGAAATGCAAGTATATCGAAGGAGAGACTGTAGCCCAGCTCTCTCCTTACTCTCCTAATTCCAACTGCCCTATATAAAAACTTCCAGTGTGTATTTAATTAAAAATAACCCACTGTTTCTGAACTGATTGTGAATTCTAAATCTCAGGACTCCCTTCACCTTCATTCTGCTGGATCTGTAAGTCAGGTCATTGCTGTTCACCAGAAGGTGACACCCATCCCTAAGGAGGCAGATTGGAAATTCATCTTTCATTGCCTCTCCATCCGATACATCAACAGTACACAGGCCTTTTGTTCCTACACCCTGCGTGTGCGTTTTTCTCCAGAATATTAGCTGCTTCCGACTTTCCACTTTCCCTGCTCCTTGCTCCCGTCTTGTCCTTTCTCACTGATCCGGGCCCCTGGCTGCTTTCACCACCTCTTCTTTACCAGGCTCTCTGCTTCCCTGTCTCTTTTCTTTCCTGCATTCACTTTCCCTGAGGCCCCATCATCACACCCACATCGTTGATCAACCCTCCTGCTTCATTTTCACAACTTCTCCTTGGTTCACATGCCCTCAACCTTCTAATTCCCTGTCCAAGGCTGTGACATTGCAGCCGCTTGGCCAATATCTAATTGGTGCTGTCAGTCCAACTGGTAGCACCCAGCATGTGTTTACCTCTAGGTTTTGTCCTTGATTTTTGGTGGCAGCCTTCTTTATTGAGTGGGTGGGTGGGGGACTGGACTCCCAGGCAACTGGAGTTCTCTGCCTGCTTCCTCAAAGCTTTGAGTTGTGATCCCACAGTTCCCCTCCCTGCCTTTCTTTCACCTCGGGTCTTGTCATGGTACTCCAAATTCTGCAAAAGAGACTTTTCAGCTATTGCAATCAGTATAATTATGCAAACAGCATTTATGGAATGCAGAGCAGGAATGACTTTGGCACAGAGTTCTGAACATGACTTGAGAGTATTAAGGAATATAATCCAAAGGAAATGAGACCAACAGAACGTGTCCTCTTTTACGCCTAGCATTTTTAGCAAGCATATTCACCTACTAAACTCGTGACATTTTCCTAACCAGTAGAAGGAATTTGCTGACTCTTCTGCACATCTTGTCTTGTGCTTCGGCACGTTGCCGCAACAAGTTTTAATTAATACAACATATGCCTGAACAACTGCTGTCGAAACACTGTTGTTGTGCATGATTTATTCTACTGACTGCATATCTGAGGTGATGTGCCTGCCTATGTGTTGATTGTGTTAGCTGACATCATGCTGACCTTGGGGTATTAGCAAGCTCTACAGAGACAAGGCAAGATGTTGATTCTGATTTTTTGCCATTTCCCGTTAGGAAGTCTTCATCCTCTGATACAGCATCAACATTTGGCCTTGGATTGGGGAGGTGACTAATTACTATCTACCAGTGAAAAGATTTGGCTTTTTGAATGTAGCCTGATCGCCTCCGCTGGGTGACTGCTTCCAGTGTGCTCACATCACGGTAGTATTGGTGAATAGAATCCATCCTGCTGGGGAAGTGAAAAGGGGGCAGAATTCTGCTTCTTGGAGACAACTCAGTGGCTTCGGTAGGGCTTGTTAGACCCATTGTCACATTGAGGCTCTTGATGTACCTCCTGATGTGTTTGGCAGTTTTGGACACGCTGGGCCCATTCCAAGGTGCAGTGCAGATGAATGGGATCAGCTATTGATCTGGTGTGACAGTTGCTATTGAAAATGATTGTTTCTTTACTCTTTTTTCACCTAGCCTATTTGCAGTAGTGACTACTTCTGCAAGCTGTAGGCCCAGTACGTTGCATGGGGCCCTTTTAGATTGGAGCAAATGTTTTTACTGGCCCTGTACTAGCTCCTCGGAAGAAGTCGGGTGCTGGGCAACAAATGCAAGTAGAGAAGTGTTGCTGAATTCTGCCTTCCTCTGAAGAGTTCAAAACCGTTCTTCACATCTGTGCTAGCCCTGCGACATACGTTAGGCAGACATACGTTGTGGGGAAAATGCCTCCATGAGTCACATCTGTGTGTTTCAACCCATGTGGAATTTACAACCACACCGTATAGTCCAATCTGGGCATTTCTTCATGGCAAAGCCATGCTAGTCTCCCCTCAGGTGCTGTCAGTCATCCTTTGAGAGACTTCCTGTGTCTGCATGTATCCCAGGAGCATTAGCCAGCCTAGAGCAGTGGGAGTTTCCCTGTGAGGGCAGTGAACTGCCTGCCCCTGCTAATGACATGATGGGTTCGGGTGGCGCAGCAGGATCTGCATGTTTTTTGTTTACTGCATTTGACTGAGCAAGCAAGCATGCGTGGAGAGCTGACTGGGAGCAAGCCTCTAGCCACTCCTGGGTATTTGCTTCCAGGCAAGCAGGCATTGGTTTGTGCCCCAAAGGAGGCACAAGGGAGGATCATACAAGCAGCAGCTCCACATTCCTTCACCACACCCACGCAGGCAAAGATCTCAATTCTAAAAAGTTGTTCATGTAAAAAAGAGCTTACACTAACTCCACAAGGCACTGGAGGGACAAACTGATTATTTTGATTAGCTCCAGAGCCTTGCCCACTTTCATGCCCTGTCGCTGCTACACTCATGCCCAACCCACTGATTATGCAGCTTGGGCTGCCATCCTTTTCTGGGAGAAAGCCCCACTGAACACAGTGAGATGTGAGAGTAGGCATGAATAGTGTAATATTAACATCAGTAGATACTGCATCTCCTCTCTTCCTCCACCAGTGGGAAGAGGAATGAAGTGCTGATGAGAGGGGCTCCATTGGGTTTCTCCCCAGATCCCAACCGAGCAAAATATCAAGCAAAAGCTGCTTTTGCAATGGTCTTCTACTTTTTTGCATGGGACTCTCCTCTTATAGACCCAGCCTAATTTTGCCCTCTAAAACTAAAAACTAGCATAGCACAGTGGCTAAGAGACTGAGCGGTGAGTTCAAATCTCCTCTCCTCTCTAAACCTACTAGGTGGCCTAAGAGTGACTTGCCTATCCCAATATGCAAGTGGCCCTTGGCCCCCTTCCCCAGTGATTTATACAGAGAATCCTGACCATTTCTGTTGGTGCTAGTTAGGTTTACTGAGATAATATATGTAACATACTTTTAACACTTGAAGAGCCGGGGCATGTCTACTCAGAAGTAAGACCCATTGAGTTCAATGGAACATACACCCAGCTATGTGTGTGCACTAAGCAGCCTAAAGCCATATGGAAATTGAGAATACCAGTAATTGGGATGCAATGCTGAGCTGCGCAATGCTTTGGTCCAACCCCACATAGCAGCTCTTCAAAGGATTTGCAACTCAAACTATGTCTTATGCCATATTTTAAATGAAATAAACAATTACACGTGTGGGTTCAAATCGAAGCACTAATGTTGCAAGGCATAAAAATGCAAAAGATCCTCTCATTACTGCTTTCATTTAACTACCCTGTGTTGTGTTTTGAATTTTAGTGCTTTGCATTTAAAAACAAACCACAACCCGAAGGGGGTGAGAATAAATCACCATTACCATGCTGGTTTCCCCCCACAGAAACGTTTAGACCCAAATGTTTAATGCATGATTTTTAATGACGCAGACAGAATTGCTAACCAAAGCTATAATGCTCCTGCTGCTATAGTGGAGCCACTATAGTGGAGCTTCTGTAACTCATAAGATCTTTTCCTAAAGAATCCCAGATTTTAAAAATCCTTTCTTGTTTGTAGCGTGTGTGGTTTTTAGTTGGAGTGACTGGTCTTGAGCCTCTGTCCAGCCATTCACACCTCAGCCCTGACAAGACTGCTTAAAATGCAAACATTTTCCTTTTCCAGTCTTAATGTCCCATATGTGACGTGTTACTGATTGCTGCTAATGAAGTAGAAGGACAATGTGAAATTCAGGCCAATACATAATACCAGTGAGGCTTATGCTGGATATGTAAAATGGAGCAGAGTTTGGAAGGGTAGGACTGAAAGGGGGGGTAGAAGGATCAAGACACACAATATTTATTTAACCATTGTATTGTTAATCTGTGGAATTCCTTACCAAAGGATGTGGTGCTGGTGCCTGGCCTCGATGCCTTTAAAAGGGGATTGGATAAATTTATGGAGGAAAATATCATCATAGTCACTAGCCATGATCGGTAAATGCAACCTCCTGGTTCTAGAAGTAAGCTATATATATCAGAATTTGCTAAACTATAACCTGCAGTGCTGGAGGTGAGGCCAGCAGAAACCAGAACAGCAGGATACGTTCGTGGGGCAAAGCAAGATTGCTAGCCTGTCTTCCTCATCTTTCTGTTTTGGGGATGTTTCAGAGGGCAAGATCAATGAACCTCAACTGGTGTGATTAAGCAGCCGGCAGTGCAGCTGCTCAGTTCTGCAGATGCCTCCACGTTCCCAGTCTGTGCATGCCGTTTTGGATAGTTGGGCTTAATTTGGACATCACAGGGTTTTTTGTTTTTTACTTTAGTGGGATAAATTTCTACTCGCTTCGTTTCTGAGCTTGGGGAATACTTGGATTATTGGTACTTAGCAGTTGTTTATCTTTTTAAAAAAATGCCTTTGTTTTGTATTTTTCAGAAATTCCTCTGTGCAGACTTTTGCAGAACATAGTGAGAGGATCGTCAACAAACTAGGACTCTGTTTGTAGAAAAGGGCTGTGTTGCCCAGTGGGCAGCAGCCTTGGTTGCCCAGGAAGAATGAGAAGGAATCCGTTCCTCTATCTTCTCCTCTTTGTGGCCACAGCTATGGGATATCTCTCCAGACACTCCGCAATGGACTTGGATGCCACACCCCGTATGACAATTGTGTATAACGGTAAAGAAGTTTCCCTATATTAAAATAAATCTCTTAGCTAAGAACATTTGAATGCATATGTGGAATCGCCCATGTTCAAATGTATTCTCTATAGACCTGATATGCAAATCCTGTACTCTCTCCCTTCATTATTCCTTTGTGAATTTTAAAGGCTTATTTTGCATTATTGCACCTTTCTGCATTTAACAACAATGGGTGCACATTGTGTATTGACAACTTCCTCTGGTGCATGTTTATACAAAAATAGAATTATAGGGTGCTCTGACAACACTCCACAGCCTGCTGTTATGGGTAATCTGTGTTTGCTGTGAATTGTAGAGTACACACAATTCCCCACCCATTTCCCGTATATAATCGTGTATAAGTAAAAAAATTATGCCTTAAAATTGCCCAGAAAACCTGACATCAACTTATACATGGGGGAATACGGTAAATGCCTTGAGTCACATGATGGGCAGAGCAAGGCCTTAGCTGTTCCAAGTGCTTCTGAGTGTGCTTGTAAGCCACAGAGCTCTAACTGGCTGCTGAGTCTTTGAGCATGCTCAAAAGCTGTCCAGGAAAATTCATGGAGCTCTATGGAAAGTGAAACTGAGCCACATAACACTGCACATTTACTCGCAATACAAACTGGGACAGGGTCAGTGATGTCATGCAGGGGGTACGCGGGGGTACGCGAGTACCGGTTTCTAGGATTACAGCTGGCCCCGCCCATTCGCCCGCCCACTCGTCAACTCCGCCCTCTGCAACGTTTGAATTTCCTGCACGTTTGAGTTGCCTGCATGTTCTCAGAGCCAGGCAGGCAGGCAGGCAGCGAGCGGAGCCTTTCCTTTCCTTGCCACTGAAAAATGAGTTGCTCTGGGGTTTTAACATGATGCCAGGCCTCCTTAACATGTTCTGGGGGTGCTGTGGAATACTGTTGCAACTGTTGGGTCAGTTTAAAATCATCTGAGGCCTCAAAAAGGGCTTTTTGCATGTCCCTTCCTGCCACGACCTCACTTCTGGCTTATGACGTCACGTCCGGTGGGCGGGTCCCGACACGTGTCAATCAAAAGTGAGTACCTGTTATTAAATCATTTAGATGACACCACTGGACAGGGTGCCTGTACCTCTAACCATTGTGTAGAAGAGGGAATTTGGGCAGGTGTAGCTCAACATGGAAAGGTTTCAAAAGCTTCACTTGCCCAAATTATCTCTTCTATACAATGGTTAGAGGTACAGGCACCCTGTCCCAGTTTACATCTGGTAACCCTACCTATATTGTTTGACCATTTTCCACCAATGATGTGCTGGATATTGCAATTCTACCAGTGT
>JAJKFI010019071.1:0-26619 GCA_029204185.1 Lerista edwardsae | reverse complement strand
TGTATGTATGTATGTATGTATGTATGTATGTATGTATGTATGTATGTTCCGCATAGACTCTGGAACACCTGGAGCGATGTGCACCAAACTTGGTACGCATGTGCCTTGTGATCTGGAAAGAAATACTGTGGGGGTAAGACGCCCCTAGCGCCCCTACGGGTGGGGGTGTGAAGGGGGTGCCATGTCAAAATGATCGAAAACGGCTGATATCGAATCCATAGTTTTTGGGGTCGCCGAGACGAACGGCGATGCTCCCAACACTGTTTGAGTCCGTTCGGCCCCCCTCGGCATGGGCGGTGAGAAGGGCTGACAAGTATGTATGTTCCAGCATAATTCTAGAATGCTTGGAGTGATTTACACCGAACTTGGTACACATATGCCTTACGATCTGGAAAGAAATACTGCGGGAGTAAGACCCCCCCAGCACCCCTAGGGGTGGGGGTGCAAAGGGGGTGCCATGTAAAAATACTTGAAAACGGCCAATATTAGTGTCAAATCCATAGTTTTCAGGGTTGGCAAGATGAACAGTGACGCTCCCGATGCCGTTTAAGTCCACATTCAGCCCTCATCGGCATGGGGGATGAGAAGGGGTGCAAAGTAAAATGTCCAAAATGACCGACATTCGTGTCAAATCCATAGTTTTCGGGGTCGCTAAGCTGATTGGTGACAGTCCCTATGACATTTAAGCCCAAGTGTAGTCGAGTAGAATGAATAGAACTCTATAGAACCTTCTGGAAATTTTGAGAAATCATTATGCCCCGGTCTTGGACTCCAATCAAATACTTGCCATGTTACAGGCGTAATAACTGAATACAAGTCTATCGATACCATAGTAGATGCCTATGAGGTCATCAATTTCCCATCAGACTTCCTAAAACTCACTTGATCCGGCTGCATTGCCACCACATCCTCATTTACTTACAGTGGGATCTCCAATTATTTTACTACAGAACCTCAACCCTCCAAAACTTTGCAACAGCACAAGGCTGTGTGTCAAGAAGATGCTGGGTACTGTAATTGAAGCGACTATCTTAACAAGAAAGGGAGAGGGCGAAACATAGTTTTTATCCCACGGATACCACTCATTCCGATGGATCTCCCTTTTAACTTTAAGAGATTGCAATTTCCCGTGAGACTTGCATTCTCGATCATGATCAGCAAGTCACAGGGGCAGTCTATTAAGTTCTGTGGAGTGGATTTGAGATCGCCATGTTTCTCCCACGGACAACTTTCTGTTGCTTGCTCAAGGATGGGTTCACCCAAGAATTTATTTATTCTTGCTCCTGGAGGTGAAACTAAAAATGTTGTTTATACTCAAGTTTTGAGTTAAATTACTATTATACTGAATTTGTAAAATATTTCACTTTCTAATTTTTATGCTGTACTTATACTTTTAATCACCTGTACATAACATTACTTCAATTTTACACTACAGATAGAATTCATTCCTTTTCCTAACAGAAGCTTGGGATAAATAAATACCCGGGCAACGCCGGGTAAGGACAAGCTAGTAGGGCTATATAGCTTAGGAAATGAGACTTGCTGTGATCTTACATTCATTCCTGTGTTTCTCAAACTCTCATTTGTTCTCCACTGTGAAATGTTGAAGGGTGTGACTTAAGGTGATGGTAACCAGGATGTTGGAATCATCTTCTGTTCCTTCTGGGGTCCCAGGGCATGGTGTGAGGGCTCATGGTACAGTCATTTTGTTGAAGCTATGGGGTCTGTTCCATGTCTGGATGGGTGACTACTTACTTGGGAATCCCATGTAAGGTGTCTTGAATTCCATGATGGAAGAAATAAATATAATAAAACTCTAAGTAGCTTCTTACACTCTTTACTTCGAAGGGCTGAACAATGTTTGTTTTGTACTCCACAACAGCAGTGTGAAAGATTCCGTGTAAGATCCCATTTTTTTTATGGCTAGGAGTGGGACAAAAGAGCTGTTCACAGGTGAGATGGCTTTAGTTTCTTTTCACAATTTCTTACAAACTAATTAAGTCAGTTCAGTTATAGGCTAATGGGGTATCGTATCACTCCAGCCTGAGAAGCTCTGCCTCTGTCCCTTTAAGGGGCAGGGGGGAGGGAAGGGCAGCAGCATGATCCCCAGGATTCCGCTGCAGCCAGTGACAGGAGGGGGTGTTTTCCTCTTGCCTGAG
Organism: Lerista edwardsae; assembly: GCA_029204185.1. Lineage (NCBI taxonomy): Eukaryota > Metazoa > Chordata > Lepidosauria > Squamata > Scincidae > Lerista > Lerista edwardsae. Next base: position 24,460 of record JAJKFI010019071.1, on the reverse strand, counting down.
TGAGCCCCGGCCTCCTAGGGGTGGGGGTGGGGAGTTCCGCAGACACCTCTGTAGGGCTCCCTAAGCCTCTAAAAATGTAAACCCACCAGAACCCACTTCCTGGTTTGTGATCCAAAATCCAGGAGTGGGTTCCAGTTGCTTAAAAAAATGTTTCTAGAGGCTTGGGGAGCCCTGCAGAGGTGTATATAGGGCTCCCTACACCCCCAGGAGGCAGAGGAAAATACCCCCTCCCATCTCTGGCAGCAGCACAGTCCTGGGGATTGTGCTGCTGCCTTTGCTCCCCACATATTTACCCCGGTTCTCAAACTCCCAAGGAGTCTGCTGCAAAGAAGGCAAAAGAATCCTCTGTACATGTGAGGATTTAGGGCAGTGTTTCTCAAACTGTGGGTCAGGACCTGATGTCAGATGAGCTGCAGAAAGCTGAGAGCAGCCATCTTGGAAGCTGCAAGATATATATTCTTGCTGTATTTTATGTGTGTTAACAATTTGAATTTTCAAGTGAGAGTTTTTTATTTTTTAAAAACATTCAGTGCTTTTACTTAATATTTTGTCCTATTCTTCCTTTCTGTCAGGGATGTTTCATGGTTGTGCAATTGCTGCAGTCCAAGAATGCCAGTTTGCATTCCAAGGAATGTCATTTTATTATGTCACAATGATGGCATTTCCTGCTTGATGATGTCACTTCTGGCCATCATCAATCATCAATCAAAAAGTATTTATATACCACTTTTCAACATAAAGTTCACAAAGCCGTTTACAGGCAAATAATAAAGTTAAATGGCTCCCTGTCCCAAAAGGGCTCACAATCTAAAAAATGCAGAACACCACCAGCAGCAGCCACTAGACAAGACACTGCGCAGGGGTGAAGAGGGGTGAAGAGGGCCATGACATCACTTCCAGGTTAATGACAGGTTGGGACCCATTCTAAAAAGTGGGTCCCGGTCTGAAAAGTTCGAGAACTGCTGATTTAGGGTGTTGTCCAGACTGATGGCTTTTCATTAAATCTTCAACATATAATTTGCCTGATGAGTTGACTTGGTCCACATCCTAGCCTTTGATCTCTGGTTATTCAGCACTCTTCTTCCTGGGTTTTGGTGTCTTCTTTATAGAGAATAGGGTCAAACCCTTCCCTCTTCCTGGCCATTTTCCTGCAGAGCTTCTGCATTCATGCTGTTGTCATGCTTAGGATCCAGTGTCCTATTTGTGCCCCACTCTGTCCTCCTCTGACCTGCTGGTGCTTCTCTTCCTTACCATCTAATTTGCTTCATCATGCCTTTCAAGCAGGTGCCAAGGTGTCCATGTTTGCCATTTAAGCCAACTACCTCCAGGCAGCGCTTCAAGACTCCCAGGCTGCCTTCAGACCATGCAACTGCTCCCTTTTCACTCGACTAATAACTGGGCTCACATCCCTCCCTTGGCAATTTGATTTACTCATGGAACTGACTTTTGATCTGGATCCTGCAAAACCAGGTCAAGCTCTAGCTTTTCCTATGTCAGTGCTGCTGAGGTTGGTGGAATGATGTGTTCCATAAAGGGAGACTTTGACTTGTGAGCAACCACAAATCTTGGAATCGCTTCTTTGAATAGACAAGGGGTTGGGGCGCAGATTACTTTCTTTTTCTAGGCATAGGCTATGTAAGATTCTAATATCTGTTGGTCAGGCAGAAATTCAGAGATGCATTTGTTGTTTTTATAGCACCATCTGTGTACCATGTGTGGCATTTTCATCTCAGAATAATATCTCTGGGAAACAATACTTGTGTGTGTGTGTGTGTGTGTGTGTGTGTGTGTGTGTGTGTGTGTGTGGCATCCTTTCCACACACACACTGAGAAGGGATGGTTTTTGTTGTTGTTGAATACCGCATAAAAACACACCACCAAAACACCACCTTTTGGCAGTTAAAATATTTGAATAAAAACACAAAACAATGCATTTTGGTGTTTAGGATATTTTCCAGAAATTAAAATAGATTACCGTACTTTTCCAATTAGACATAATACTGTGGCTGCATCTGTTGTCACTATATCACCTATATTATCTACCTAGTACACTTTGAAAACATTTAAAATGAATAAAACTGAGAATTTGGAATGAGAATGTAGAATAAAAGCACATCACACTGCAATTTGCTATTTTAGGGCCAATTCTTATCCAGTTTTTCAGTGCTGGTGTGGCTATGACAATGGGGCGCACACTGAATCCTATGGTGGGGGCATCCTTAAGGTTAGGGAACATTTATTACCTTACTTCAATGCTGCATTACAGCTGCATCAGTGCTGGAAAGTTGGATAGGATTGGGCCTGAAGAAATTTTGGGCCAAAAAACTTCTGATGAGGGTGAAAGAGGAAAGTGCCAAAATTGGCTTGAAGTTCAACATCAAAAAAACTTAAGATCATGGCAACCACTCCCATCACTTCCTGGCAAATAGAAGGGGAAGAAATGGAAGCAGTGACAGACTTTATTTTCCTGGGCTCCAAGATCGCTGCAGATGGTGACTGCAGCCATAAAATTAAAAGACGTTTACTTCTCGGGAGGAAAGCTATGTGAACCTAGACAACTTAATAAAAAGCCGAGACATCACCCTGCCAACAAAGGTTCGCATAGTCAAAGCTATGGTTTCCCCAGTAGCAATGTATGGATGTGAGAGCTGGACCATAAGAAAGGCAGAGTGCCGAAGAATAGATGCTTTTGAATAATGGTGTGGGAGAAGACGCTTGAGAGTCTCCTGGACTGCAAGGAGATCCAGTTGGTCAATCCTACAGGAAGTCAAGCCTGATTGCTCCCTGGAAGGACAAATCCTGAAGCTGAAGCTGAAATACTTTGGCCACCTCATGAGAAGAGAGGACTCTTTAGAAAAGACCCTCATGCTGGGAAAGATTGAAGGCAAAAGGAGAAGGGGGCGGCAGAGGATGAGATGGTTAGACAGTGTCACCGAAGTGATGAACATGAAATTGGGCAAACTCTGGAAGCTAGTGGAGGACAGGGAGGCCTGGCGTGCTGTGGTCCATGGGGTCACAAAGAGTCAGACACGACTTAGCGACTGAACAACAACAACTCTGAGACAAGGAAGAGGCTGGAAGGCTGCTTCTTTGCTGAGCTTGTGGGTTGCTTTAAATTGCCTTCATGACACGCTTATCAGTAAGGTGACCAACTTTTTTACAATGAAATGGAGGACACAAATAAGTTTAAGAAAAAAATATCGTAAATAAAAGAAACATTTTATTCATTGCAACAATAATACACTATAATATGATAAATGCATAATAAAAACATTTGTAACATTTTATATTGTAATTATGCTTACATGCCAACAGGGTTGTATAAACTTTAAAATTATACATATTTGGAAATTATTAAATAGATAATGAATAGATATTAAATAAATGTGAATTGTGCTTACCTGTATATGATTGAATATTCACTGAAAGAAAGAAATAATTACCATGAGTCTACTGCGTGCGTATGTGCCGTGTCGTGTTTCGGTAAGAAGTAAACAAAGCCACTTGCGCACAGCGCTCTCTCTCAAGGTCTCCCGTGCGGAGCGCATGCATCTCATAATGGCGTCTCACCACACTGTACCGAATGTATATCACAGGCTCATATGCCCTCTAATCAGTTCCGCGCCCCTATGAGTCTGATTTTTTCAGCAGCGTGTGACCTTAAGCACAACAAGGCTCACAACCATTGCTACTAGTCTGGGCCCAAAGTTAAGAATACTTCCTCTTAAACTTAAAATTCCCCAGGCTAAACAAGTCCCAACTACAGGGACTTTTTCCAATGAGTAACTTAAAATTTGGTAAGCGTGCCACTTTAGCCACTGAATCTTATCTGGTTCCAAAGACAACCAAAGCTTCTAGTAAATTTAATTGTAATTTATTGATAAACAAGGGTTACACAACTAAGAAAGCATACTAGAACTAACAAAGATACCTTATAAAACAAAGAAAACTAGGCTCCTATCACTATCCTATCACTATCCTATCCTCAGACAGCAATTCCAGTCTTGCAAAGGGAAGTCTGCAGGTTTGCAAGCTTTATCAGGTCTGATGATCTTATTCAGGGGTCAGGGAACTTTTTTACCTTTTACCCCAAAATATATTTAGATACGTCGACATTACCCCGGTTCCCCGACCATTGCTCTAAAGGAAATTAATACGCCAGCACAAATAAGGTCCTCCACTATCCCAGCGGCCCCTTCTCCGAGTGTGAGGTAATGGGGGAGGAATGTGCATGCCTCTCATCTGACCTCCCACCGACCTCATGAACACTCCAAGGTGCAATGAAATGAAATTCCTGGGGGTAATGGATGGTCGCGCTGCCAAGACATAGCCAGGCATGCATATAGATTCATATGCATGCCCAGCTGTGTCTCGGCAGCGCGACCGTCCATTACCCCCAGGAATTTCATTTTTACCCCATTTGGGGTAATTTACCCCTGTTCCCAGACCACTGATCTTATTGGAGGATGATCTGGAGGAGTCTTGCGGTTTGGAAGGTCTTGATGGTGGTTGAGCGGCTACACCCCTCAGGCTCAATCAATTAGCCTATCAGGGTAAAGGGGCCATCTCCTGTTTTCAGCACTAGCTACATGTAACCTTTCTGAATATCTTGCATTCCTGACCCCAGCTATAACTTCACACCTTTTGCAAACAACCAATGAAATAAGCTCTCTCAATCCTGCTTGTGTTACAATTCTTTCAAAATAAAGTCAAGCCAGGGCCTCGCTTTTTCTTGTTTGCTCTTTACACCGAGCCTTGACGAATTGTCATGTCAAATACAAATACGTCACATCACACGCAACGGATCGGATCGGCATTGATTGAATATGGAGATTTATAGATTAGTCTTCAAATATCGAAAAGGAGGACATGTAGGAGGACACTTTTCAAGGGAGGACAGAACTTACAAAAGGAGGACTGTCCTCCCTAAAGGAGGACGGTTGGTCACCTTATTATCAGAGTTACTTACATAAAATCAACTATGGGAAATCTTTACAACTGAAATAAGTGGGGGATGTCTCTTTGTGGGGTGTGCCTTGCTTATTGTTTTCCTTCTGCTGCTCATCACAGGGCAGTTAGTTTTTGACCACTGTGGGATACTTCTTCTGCCCCTTTTCTTGATCTTTCTTCCGCTGTTTCCTGTGGCTCTCAAAGATGAACCCAAAGAGGAACCAAGCACTAAGACAGCTTGTACTCTTCAGTGATTTGGTGTATTCAGGGGCAAACAAGTAGATGTTTGGGACTACAACGCTTGCTGCCATTTCCTTTTTGCACAAAGTAGGTGCAAGTTGTTCCCATGTTGCATCTCATTTTTGCATTCAGACAAGATAGTCTGATATTCCCAATCCTATGCATATATACTCAGAAGTAAGTACCATTATAGTCAGTGGGGGTTACTCTCAAGTGTGGATAGGTTTGCAGCCTGAACCTGATTCTTCTTGTTAGCTTTCTCTAACAGGAATGGTGGTCTGTGTGGGGCGTTTCATCTGAAAGAATTTTCTATTGTGCCAACCTTTTTCTTCTCTTGCTGGGAGAGACCCTTTGAGAATGGCTGGGCTCTTTGAGATCTCTTAAGTTTAAGAGATCTGTTAAGCCCCCTGCGTCTCTAACCTGGGAAGCCCAGCAACTCTGAGTTTTGTTGATATTCTCTATGTTCGCAAGGCTCCAAATCAAGGTATGGAAGCCGCAGTGATAGAAAGGTTGCTTTCAAGAAGCTAGGAATTTGGAGTATATTCTGGGTATGAAGAATAATGGGGCGATTCTGCTCCTGGCCAGGGTGGGGTGGGGAGGGAAGCAAGAACTGGGTTAAATATGGAAGTAACCATTGCGAATGAGAAGACAGATTCTGACGATATGACTGCCATTTTAAAAACAATTTGGAAAATTTCTCTGAGGGTGGGGAGAAGAAATGTGACTGGTGGTGTGGACACTTAGAAGCACTTTCTCCAAGCAGCTGTTCCTTAGTTCAAACTGACAATCCTGGAAATTTGCAGAACTTTTTAAAAAGGGGTATAGGAAGGAAAAGGTTCATTGAACGTGATGTGGTTGCTTCCATAGTGATGCCACTACTCAGAAGTTTCTGGTCTCAATTACATACATACATAACCTTTATTGGCATAAGTTCAAAAAGAAAAACAAGACAGCAAGACTCAGATTAAACTAAACATGGGCAGAGAAAATAATACTAAATAGGTGATGCATCCAGTCTCAATTTAAGATGATGGTATTGACCTTTAGGGACGTGGTGGTGATGCGGGTTAAACCGCTGCTGCTGGGCTTTCTGACCGGAAGATTGGGAGTTCGAGACCATGCAATGGAGTGAGCTCCCATTGCTTGTCCCAGCTCCTCCCAACCTAGCAGTTCGAAAGCATGCAAAAATGCGAGTAGATAAATAAGGACCACTTCGGTGGGAAGGTAATGTTGTTCCGTTCGCTACGGTGTATAGTCATGCTGGCTACATGTCCATGGAAGCTTGTCCTTGGACAAACGCCAGCTCTTCAGCTTAGAAACGGAGATGAACACTACCCCCTATAGTCGGTCATGACTAGACCATTTGGTTGTGGGGAAACCTTTACCTTTTTTTTATTGACCTTTAAGGCCCTTCACAACTTAGGGCCAACCTACCTAATGAGCCACCACCTTCCATACAGTCCAGTCCGCCCTCTTAGATATTCTGAAGGGGCTCTCCTTCAAGTGCCCCCTCTATCTCAAGTTAATGGGATGGCAGCTCAGAGGGTGAGCCTTCTCTCATACAACAAATATGGATTTCCCTTCCAGAAGAATTTGCACACTCCCTCGTGGCTTTTCAGAGAGGGCTCAAAACATACCTAGTTTGCCTGGCCTTTGGATGATGGTTGGCTTTCTGCCCTCTGTCCCTCTGGAATAGTGCTAAATCTTGACTCCTCCCCTGAACAGTTGTTCCCACCCCTCCCATCGCCTGACGAGATGTGTTGGCTTTTGCCCTGTTTTTTGATGTTCTGCATGTTTGTGTTAAATGTTAAATGTTTTAATGCTTTTGTTTTGATGTTTTTTTACTTATTGTTTCTTAAATTGCACTTTTATGTTCTCTGTAAGCCGCCTTGGGCATTTGCTTCAGTATGGGAAAGGCAGACTATAAATTCTTGAAATAAATTGTGTCTGGCAGAACATGGAAAGAAGACAGGAAATAATGGGTAACGTTGTTAAAGGGAAATCTTAGGGAATTGTTTTGGTTAGAAAGTCTCATCGTCCAGCGTCCTGTACACTGGACAATGCTGTGAATGGAATATTATCCAGTTAAGGTAACACCTTTTCCTTACCATTCACTTGAGTGAGAATGATTTAAGCACATGAATTGAAATCTATGGGATGGAAAAGTGGTTCACTTATGTTGAATTTGTGCCAATTTTGTGTTCCATTTGACAGACTGGAAATGACTGCACCCAGGAGGTAAAGGGTCATGTACCAAAGTTTTACTTTTCAGTTTGTGACTGCTTGTTAAACACTCTTCAGATAAGGATAATTAAACTCTTGCTGAGAAGGTTATAAAATTTCCTTCCCCCTAATCCCTTCACTTGGGAAGCCGGTGGTGGAATGTATCTGGCTTTAACACCTTCTTTCAGGGTTTAGTTACTGGTAGATAAGATTAGGTTTGGCTTGACTTATGCTTTATCCTCTTGTAGGACAGTGTTGCGTATTGCTCTTCAAAGACAATAGCACAATATCCTGTGTATGTGTAAGGAATGGAGGTGGCCCTGCAACTGGAGGCATAGCAGTCTGAGATGTAGGTAGTGTGGCACCCACTCTGTCCCTTTTTAAAAATCTGTCAATGTCAGGATGATGTACAAGAAGGGGACAAAAATGATTACGGGGCTGGGGCACCTCCCTTATGAAGAAAGACTGCAGCGTTTGGGGCTCTTCAGTCTAGAAAAAAGGCGCCTGAGGGGGGACATGATTGAGACATACAAAATTATGCATGGAAGGGATAGAGTCGATAGAGGAATGTTCTTTTCCTTCTCTCAAAACACCAGAACCAGGGGGCATCCGCTAAAACTGAAGGTTGGAAGAGTTAAAACAGATAAAAGGAAGTACTTTTTTACCCAGCGGGTGGTTAATCTGTGGAACTCTTTGCCACAGGAGGTGGTGATGGCATCTGGTCTTGATGCCTTTAAGAGGGGATTGGACGGATTTCTGGAGGAAAGGTCCATAGTGGACTATAGGCAATGATGGATTGTGCAACCTCCTTACAAAGGTGGTGGGCTACTTCAGAGTACCGGGTGCAAGGGAGTGGCAACAGGATGCAAGCATCTTGTTGTCTCATGCCTCCCTGGGGCACCTGGTGGGCTGCTGTGAGATACAGGAAGCTGGACTAGATGGGCTTTTGGCCTGATCCAGCAGGGCTCTTCTTATGTTCTTATGAGATGCAGGACTTAACAACCGTGGAACTTGCATGGGAACTGAAGGTAGTCTTGTCTCTAAACTGTGTGTGCAGAGAATCCTGGTGCCCAGTCTAACTGAAGTCTCAAAGCAGAGTTCCTTGCTGTGGGAGGTTAACATGACTATTCTCTTCCCCTGAAACAATGTGTGAGGTCCACTTAAGATGTCCTCTTCGCAGACTGAGTGCTAGTATTAGGATCAGAAGATGGCCAATGGGATAGGGGTGGGATAGTCATGTCATTTCTGAACCATGATGTCACAGGCACTATTCAATAGTGACATTTGTACAACCTTATTTCAGACAGCACTCAATTGCAAGGAGGAAAACTGGCTGGGGAAGAGTGGTACTTCCTTTGAAATACATTATGATTTGAGGACAGCAGTATGCAACATTCCAAAATGCAGTGGCATTCCTAGAGGGAGAGGCAAAACACTGTTTTACAGGAGGCCTAACTGAGCTCCTGTGTAAAGCGGCCCCTCCCCTTGCCTTCAGAGCCATTTGCGGCTTGGGGAGTAAAGGCTTTGAACCACGAATGGCTCTGTAGGCGAGGGGGAGGGGCCACTTTACACAGGAGTAGTTAGCATTTTGTGCCTCCCCTAGGAACGTCACTTCAAAAATGGAAGTGTTTCCTTGAGGACATTTCCAACATTATACAATGAATTAGCAAGAGATGAACCTGCTTAGAGTGGCTGTGCTTTGGATCATCAGAGAGTGTCATTTATGGTTTTGGATTACATGTTCTCCTGTTTGGCACTAGCATTCAAGGATTGGCCCTGTATACGTGTTGGAAGAGAAATTATCTGGAGCTGTCTCTGGAAATCTGCACCAGTACAGGTCCTGTTTGAAACTGGTGCCTTGCTGAGCTGGGAACCATATCTTAGATAATGATTTGGGAAGTGTATGAACTCTGAGTATTCAGCAAACACAGTGGTTGTCAGTATTCTTCTTTGAGTCTTGCTACTTGACAGAATTTGAGAGGATTAAAGGGAACGCTGAGGGAGAGATCTGTGAGGCTGCAGTCCTGACAGTTTCTCTCAACAGCATTCATCTGAGTTCAAATGCGTTTAGTGCAGATGGAGTCTGTGTCAAATTCTCCCTTTTGAGTTCATTTTAGAATGAACAGAATGCCCATTTACTTATGTTCCTTTTAGGCTTCTCCATCAACCCAAAGGGACCAGTGGACATCCAGGGCTTGGAAACAGAAAGGCCTGGTCTTCTAGCACTTATTAAAGTTGGTACAGTGCAAGCTATATTGCTGATCTAGCCTGTAAGGTGGAAGAGTTTCCTGATGCGTTGTCTCCTTTTGTTGCATTGTAGAGTAAAAGAGAACGTCACAGGAAGGGTCTAGAAGGCTCTCAATGGACATTTGCCAGTGCCATTTTGGACCTTGCTCCATTTCCTGCTACTCTCGGTGTGCATGTGCAGGCATTTTTCATAAAAACGCATCCATTTAGAGGTACTTCCAAATCTTGCATTGCACCACTAACACTAACTTTGTTGTGTGAAGTGTCTCTTCTCCACCAGGAAGACCTTTCCATGTATTTTTGTCAGGAATTTTACTCCTCCCTTCCCTATCTGCATATTGGCACATGCCATTCGTGGTAGGGTAGTGTTGGCTTAGGGCCGAACTATATATTATATTAAGCCGGTCATTGGCCTAGTGTGCTTGGTTTTCTTTTTCTGAATAGTCATAAGGGGCAAATCAGGACCATTGCTTTGGGGGGGCAGTCTAGGAGGAGATTCAGCCTTTTGCTTCTGCTACCGCTGTGATCCAGATCTCCCCCTGCCTTGCCACACTGCTACCACTGGAGGGAAGCTGCTCACAACTGAGGCAAAGGGTTGAATGAATCCTGTCATCTCCCACCACCATTGTCCTGAATCTGATCTTCTTTTCTCTTCCCCCCACCCCCAGCTGCTACTTAGGAAATGAAGTTAAGCCTGTAAGATCAATTGCATGCTGAATGTAATGTATTGTTTGGCTCGTAGGAGCTCCATTTTGGGAGGGTTGGGCTGAGTCCACCTGTTTCCCCCCCCACTGCTGCTGTGGTTGTGTCCCGGCACATTTTTAAAAGCTTGAGGACCCAGGCAGCCAGTTTGCCACTTTGTGGAAGAAGCAGTGTGATGCTGTGGATGGTGTGATGCTGCAGTTGCTGCTTCTCACCTGGCTGTCTGCCTTTAGAAACCAGAAATCAATTGCAGAGGAATCTATTGTGTATTCCCCAATTATTGTTGGCCATTTCTGCCTGCTTTCCCACACATTCTTTAAAATGAAAGCAGGGAAATTGTATGTCTGAACTGGTTGCAAGCCAGTGGCTGAAACAGGCGTTCCAGTGTACAGTGTTCTCAGGTTTGGTATTCCATATCTTATGCAGTGTTAGCAGATACCAACATCTCAAATTAAATGGTTTATGGTGGCTTCTTATCCTGCAGCGTAGGAGGTCGGGGTGCCGAACAAACGTCCCCCAGCACCACCTTCTGGGATCTGTCAGCCAGGAAGGAGCGGAACCACTGCAAAACAGTGCCTCCAAGCCCCAACCCAGCCAGCCGACCCAGAAGGACACCATGGTCGATGGTGTCGAAGGCCGCTGAGAGGTCCAGCAGGACTAACAGGGTCGCACTCCCCCTGCCCATTCCTCGGCGTAGGTCATCCACCAAGGCGACCAAGGCAGTCTCCGTCCCGAACCCCGGCCTGAAGCCAGATTGGAATGGGTCCAGATAATCCGTTTCCTCCAGTACCCTCTGCAGCTGGGACGCCACCACCCGCTCAATCACCTTGCCCAGAAATGGGATATTTGAGACTGGCCGAAAGTTATTTAGATTAGTGGGATCCAGGGAGGGTTTCTTCAGGAGGGGGCGAACCATCGCCCGCTTCAAAGCAGGCGGCAGCACCCCCTCCCTCAGAGATGAATTCACCACCCTCCCCGTCCACTCGGCCAGCCCTTCCCGGGCAGCTCTAATTAGCCATGCTGGGCAAGGGTCAAGCGGGCAAGCAGCAGGTCTCACACTGCAGAGAATCCTGTCCACATCCTCAGGTTCAACAAGCTGAAAAGAATCCCAAATAATGGGATAGACAGGTTCCCCAGGGACATCACTAGAAATGCCCACAGTGGCGTCCAAGTCGTGCCGAATCTGATCGACCTTCTCTGCAAAGTGTATTGAGCTACTAATGATGATTCAACCTATTCTTAAAGCATAGTTTTGCACGAAAGGTTGCCATGAGAGCAATATGTTCAGTGATGCACATATATACTGAGATCTTGTCCTCACTACAAAATCTATTTGAAGCCTTCAGCAAGTGGATATTTTCACCTCCTCCTGGTGCAGTTTGCTTTATGGTTCCAAACATTCCAATAGGAGGCAAAGCCATCCAGAATTCTCTACTTCTTGCCTGGTAGCTAGAAGATAGAAGCAATTTTGTGCACTGTGCCTTTAAAGCTATATTCGTTCTGTTTTTCAGTGCAATAAAGCAACTCTTCTCCCTCCTTTCTTGATGGGTCTATGCAATTTAGTTAAGAAGACCCCCATAGTTTAAAATTGCACATCGTCCAGGTCTCCTTTGGAGCAAGATGCTGCAGCCCTCTTGGATGACTGTGTCGCAAGATGCAGCCTGCAGTCGAGCTTTGTTTCGAAATGGTGGAAACTGTGATAAACTAGCATTTCTGTCTCAGGCACCTCTGGTTAAAAAAGCACCACCCAAACACCTTTAAAAAATGTGAAATATATTTAATCATGCCTGCATCTCCAGCTTTGTAGCTGTTTCCCCTGCTGTGAATGATGTAGAGCAGAGAAGCAAAAGAGCAGGCTTTGTGTTTTCATGCTGCTTAATAATAACCCAGTAAATGTTAATTGCTTGGCATACCCTTACTTCACAGAAGTTTGCGGGATGATGGAAGCCTCTCCTGCTAACCTGCATGTAAAGGAGCATTTCAGAATTGGCAACAACATCAGAAAACATGGTCCCCATCTGATTTTTAAAAATATTCCAAGTTGTCAAATAGATGGCAGTTTTTTCCTTTGCGTGGGTTCTTGCCAGCATCTGTCGAACTCCGCATAACTCATGGCTAAATCTGTGTACCCTGCAACCAGCAGTAATGAGATTGTGAAAAATCTTCTGGCTAGATGCCTCTCCATTCCTGGCCTCTTATCTCATTTTCTAAGAGAAAGATAACCCTTGCTAAAGCATTCGCTTTCTCTCTCTCTATGGGCTACTCACAGAGACAATATCACAAAGTCACAATAACTGTGTATTAGTAGCATGGCAAATTGGTTAAGTGCACGTAAACCTAGAGCTGTGTTCCCAAACTGTGCGCCACAGTGCTCTAGGGTGCTGCAGCGAACTCACAGGGACACCATGGGATATCCCCGGTGGCCTCTTCTGGGCTCTCCTGGATGCCGCCATCTTGGTTGGGCTGAGATTGCACTATTCTTGCGTGGTTGCTGGCGGCTGACTCATCCTCCACAGCATAGTACTTCTGTGACAGGATGCCATGAGAGAAGGGCGCTGGGAACTGCTGGCTTAGAAGGTTTAAATCCCCAGGCACAGTGATTCAGTAAAGAAACATGGGTCCATTTATAGGACATCAGAATTGCATGACCTGCTCTCACATACAGAGAAGGGAGTTCAACATCTCCTTGTGTTGTATTGTGTTTCTCTTCTCTTCTGTCCTCCCCACCCCCTTATAAAAGGGGCAAGGTGCATTCTGGCTTTGGTGAAGTAGTTTCAAGCCATTTACGGTGTCTTCAGGATTGAGTTGAGCACATGTTCTCTTCTGGGCTGACTGCCCCTTGCTGGGAGCAGCTCAAACCACAAGTGTCCTTTTAGGTCGGCATTGGGAAAAGAGAGGCAGGGAGAGAGCTGAACTTCCCAACAGGGTTGAGTCATGCCTATTAATAGGGAATACCTTTCTGACTGGGCAGTCAGAAGGTGTCCATGCTCCTTGTGATAGCTGACCAGTCCTTGGTGAGGGGAATACGAGGGAGGAATTGTGAGAAGATGTGAAGGGCACGGTGTCCCTGAGCCTGGGGGAACTTCTGCTTGGCAACAAGACAACGTAATATCACAAAAGAGGAATTCCAGGAAAGGCTATCGTCAGTGGCACCTTGATGCCCCTCATGGGGTAAATGGACAGTAATGAGGGATGTTCTTCTAGAATCTTCACAAGGCACTGCTCAAGCAGTAGAAAGGGCAGATGCTTTACTGTCTCCTGTGTTTTCTTTTCCTTACTTTTAATTAACTGGGGAGCACAACAAACTGTGAAACTAGGGAGAGGGCTTTTGTTTTTACTCCATTGCAATTCTTGTGCTGAGTCCCCTTATGGCTTTCAGCTGAAGCTTTAAAAAGCCCCTGTAAAAAGCATACTGTGCGAGTTCTCAGTCAACATAGGGAACGGTCAGGGGAAGCTGACCCTCCGCACCGTAATTTCTTTTGCCCTCCTTACACTAACTTTACACTAACCATTCACACGTTCTTTGGTGCTATTTTGGCCAAAGCAACAGCAAATTAACCCATAGGGGACTCTCTGCATGGTAAACTTGGCAGCCAAAATGAAATTAGTACTAATATAAGGGTTGATATAGGCCCAATTGTGGTAGTGAATTCCACTAGGATAGAGAGAAGAAGGTGCTACTTATAATTGCACATTTTATTTTATGCTGCAGTTATATAGTAGAGATGATAGTACTTTATTGTTTGGTCAATTTATCATCCAAACAGTAAAAAGCATTGCTATGGCTTGCATTTTGTTTTTCACTTTAAGTTGAATTTTTTTTGTCTCATAAATACAACATAAAGAGAAATTGCCAGCATAACAAACTCTTCATTCTCTACCGCATAAGAATTTAGCAAGGGTGGTATAGCCTATTTATTACATTCATCTGACATGTAAGTTGTATTGATTGCAATCTGTTTCTCATATTATGTAGATTGATTTACATTTCTCAGGTCCAGTCAATTTAAAAAGGACCTTATCTAAATACAGTTTCAATAATCTCCAGGATCATCCATGATCTAGGTCTAATATTTTCAAATGCCCAAATGTCTCCTATAGCACCATGCAGTTCCATTATTTCTATCACACTATAACATCCACACTGGAAATGAATTTTTCTTCACTGCAAATTTTCTCCTCTACCATATTATCCTGAGGGAGTCTGATACTCTTATTCCCAAAAGTTTTATAAGGCAATGTCTCTTTCCTTTCTTAGGAAACAATCCCTTTAGTTGCAATTATTTAGGAATCCAGTCCGTATCACTCCCATTACAATTTAGACAAGTTATGTCATCAATCATTCTGATGTCCCAATTATAGACTGAGATTAGAGATAAACTCCCTATTGGTTAATCTGAGTTCCATTTAATTTGCATTGGAAAATAAAGGTGGAAAACTTTCACCAGTAGCCACATAGAACACGAAGTCAGGCTTTAATTAGCACCCTACTTTGGAGTGTTGGATAAGAATAGCACAAAGAGATATTATCATTAATTATCCTTCAGTAGTGCCTTCTGAATTCTTATTTAACCCTTACCTAAGGAGTTATATCTGTTGTGGTAAAAGATTTAGGGCCTAATCCTTTCCAACTTTTCAGCACTGATACAGTTCCAAGGTAAGGGGAACAAATGTTCCCTTACCTTGAGGTGGCCTCCATTACTCCCCCCCTCCCCAGATGCACTACAAACCCAGTTGGCACAGCTGCATAGGTGCTGGAAAGTTGTCTAGAATTGGGCCCCCAACCAACTGCAGCTTGATTTGTCCCTCTTAACATTTTAAACAATGAGTGAGAACTATGAAAATACAAAAACACCACTGATGTCTCCCTGTTTGACTTTCCCCCTAAATTCTTGTCTTCTACTTAAATAAAAAACATAAGAGAGGTAGAAAATTCAATTCTGACCAATTCTATCTTTGATTTTTTTTTCTATTGCAAAATCTTTAGCTCTTCAGGGATTAAATATATACAAGTACTGTTCTCTCAATATAAAAAATGGTTAGGTAGAACTGTTCAGAGTCTTTTAATTAGTCTCCAGCTTCTAGTCCCATGGCGGGAGCTCCAGGGGATTTGTGAGGCCTCTTGATATATCAGCCAAGGGATGGAGTCAAGGCCCGCTGGTTCTCCCCTGGGGATGTAATGGTCCAGGACAGAGCTTCTGCTTTCCCTCTGGGTCCTGCTCTTGTCCTCTTCTTGAGAGTGTACAGGTTGTCCTTCTCCTTGTCTCTTCAGGGGAGTCTTCCCCTTGCAAGTCTTGGTCTCTTACTTCTTTCTCCTTAGGGTAGAACTGTACAGGCAGCCCCCATGTCTGTTTGGTGGCATCATGTGGGCTCCCTCCTTGCTGGCCAATGGCGTTGCTCCTGCTCACAGGTTGTTCACAGATCAGTTCATAATTGTATGTAGTCCATTCATTGTACCTTCAGCTGGCATTACTCTTTTCCAACAGTTTATAAAAAGGGATCCATGCATTTGGTTCAATTTCAGATGTCTTCTGGTTTCTCATTCTATTTTCTTCGTCTATGTAGCTTTATTCTGGAACATTACATGCTATTTTCTTAACCACACTTGCATTATCTGGGGATATCCCTGCTTCTGGAGCCTTGCTAAACTGGTTTGAGAACCACTGGTGTATATGATAGGTTGGATATATATAACTGTATGTCAGAGGAACCAGTTATATATATATCCTGTCGCACATCAACATTGTGTACATCCTGTTGTGCTATGTATTACATAAGATAAGTGATTTCCTTCCAAGCCTTGGATATTTTTCACCATATCCACCATGCATACATAAATATACCAGCCTTTTTACCACATGCCTATCATAAATTAGTCATTCCTTGGTACATTCTTTGCAGTCTGCATGATGTAGAATTCCACTTGTGCAACCTTTTTAATTGGTTTTCCCCTAGGACTAATATCTAGAGCTAGATGTACTGCACATTAGTGTCAAATATGTTCTCCCATTGTTCTTCTGTTTTATGCCAAGATCTTTCCCTTGCTTCTTTGGCCATCAAATATTTGTACACTTTAGATAATAGATTTTTTTGCCTTAAAAAAAAGGGGGGAGTTCAAAAGGCAACAATGACCACCCCAGATTGGCAGTCTTTATTTGCTGCACTAGGATGGTTGACTTCTACATAACTGCTGTATGTATACAAGAGTGGCCCAGGACCACCTGGAGCCTAAGGCAGCATTTCAAATGCTGGCCCCTCTTATTTGACTATGTCACCCTTTCCTCCCACTCTCTAAATTTCTGTCTCTATCTATGGAGTGGAAATGGCTGCCACTGGCGAAAGCTTCCCAGGCACAAATGGCACTTACTGTTCCTCTGGGGAGCCACACCAAAGCCCCTGTGATAGCCCCCAGTTGTCGTACCTGCCAGCTACATTTGCCCAGAAATCTGAGTGCAAAGCCTGCTGGGGCAGCGGAACCCAGAAGCAGCCGGCAGGTTCAGAGGGGCTTTGCTGTGGCTCCCTGGCAGGACAGTAAGTGCCGTAAACCCTGGGGAAGGAAAAGACAAGCGCCAGATCTGGCCCATGGGCCAGAGTCTGGAGAGGCCTGTCCTAGATGTTCCCCTTCCACATTTCCTCTCCTTTTCCCTGCCCTCTTCCTTTTCCAAACCAGGGAGGAGAAGGGGGAGCAGTAGTGGAAGCAAGTAGGTGGACACAGGTAGGTACCCCCACCGACCTGCTGCCTGAGGCAGTCTCAATATTTGCAATCCACTGTGTAATCATAAGAGCCTTCCTATTCTCCCAGTTTTGAGCTATTTGTAACTTCTCAAGTTTCAGCATGTTATATGTGGCTTGAAAGGTTATCCATTGGTTATCTAGTAGGTAACTCTTGAGTTCTGTGAGATTATGGCCAAGCACTGCCTTTATGATGAAATTCCAGCTATAATGTGCTCATGTTTGGTGCCATGGAATGCCACCATGTGCACCTGTTTTGCTGCTTTGATTTGCCTCCCATCCTGTTCAAATTCACCTACATACATCTGGAACACATCAGGGCTCTCAGGAGGATTTGTTCTTCCTTAAAAATTGTTGCATGTGTTTCTGAATAACTGTCCCTCCTTTTCTCTTGCCAGCTGAATTTTTCTGGTGGATATAATGAAATGGTTCAAGCCAGAGGTATTAAATACAGATGGATAACCACAGTGGTATTCTTTGCTCTGCTTGGTGTGGTTCGAGTCCATTTACCCTCCATACTGAATTTTTCCACAATGTGATTCTAGTCTGTGCAGATGTAAAGTTCTATATCTAGTAAATGGAAGCTTTGCAAACACTCCTGGGAGAAGCTTATTTCAATTGGCTTGTTTTAAATGGGCAGTACAATCCTAACCTGTGCTAAAATAGGCAGGCTGGCTCACCTGGCAGCAGCAGGTGGGAGGCAGCAACAGCTCAGCGCAAAGCAAGGGATATGTTCCCCTTGCCTCGGGTAAGCCCCCAGCCCTAGGGGCTGCTTGGATCATCACCCGCAAGTCCACACAGCCATGAGCTGCCCTAATTGGGGTCGCCCTGTGCTGGGTGACTGGGGTTAGGATATGGCCCAACGGCTATGTCCTGTTTCTGCCTCCTCTCCGTCCATGGCACCCCCCTGTTACTCCCCCCTGCCTGCCTCCAGCATGCCCTTGGCAGGGCCCTGCAGTGGCAGAACTAAACCAAGTCCACAATGCAGACACGCCTTATGGAACGTTCGCAACATTGCTGGTCTGGCGCAAGAGCTCTGCGCCAGCGCAACGGCAGGTTAGGACTGCGCCATTAGTTGACTTGTCCTCTTCTTGTCAGTAGCTCACATCCAAAGTTTGAAGATCTCTCCCCAGTGGAATTCTGTTCCATCTATCAAAAGCAATGTTCTGGTCTACAAGGACAATGGAAGGGGGTGACAGCATTCTGAGATGGTAGGTTATTATACCATATCAGACAGCGGGGGAGAAGTTGCATTTCTGAACATGCCTGAGTATGAAATGCAAGTATATCGAAGGAGAGACTGTAGCCCAGCTCTCTCCTTACTCTCCTAATTCCAACTGCCCTATATAAAAACTTCCAGTGTGTATTTAATTAAAAATAACCCACTGTTTCTGAACTGATTGTGAATTCTAAATCTCAGGACTCCCTTCACCTTCATTCTGCTGGATCTGTAAGTCAGGTCATTGCTGTTCACCAGAAGGTGACACCCATCCCTAAGGAGGCAGATTGGAAATTCATCTTTCATTGCCTCTCCATCCGATACATCAACAGTACACAGGCCTTTTGTTCCTACACCCTGCGTGTGCGTTTTTCTCCAGAATATTAGCTGCTTCCGACTTTCCACTTTCCCTGCTCCTTGCTCCCGTCTTGTCCTTTCTCACTGATCCGGGCCCCTGGCTGCTTTCACCACCTCTTCTTTACCAGGCTCTCTGCTTCCCTGTCTCTTTTCTTTCCTGCATTCACTTTCCCTGAGGCCCCATCATCACACCCACATCGTTGATCAACCCTCCTGCTTCATTTTCACAACTTCTCCTTGGTTCACATGCCCTCAACCTTCTAATTCCCTGTCCAAGGCTGTGACATTGCAGCCGCTTGGCCAATATCTAATTGGTGCTGTCAGTCCAACTGGTAGCACCCAGCATGTGTTTACCTCTAGGTTTTGTCCTTGATTTTTGGTGGCAGCCTTCTTTATTGAGTGGGTGGGTGGGGGACTGGACTCCCAGGCAACTGGAGTTCTCTGCCTGCTTCCTCAAAGCTTTGAGTTGTGATCCCACAGTTCCCCTCCCTGCCTTTCTTTCACCTCGGGTCTTGTCATGGTACTCCAAATTCTGCAAAAGAGACTTTTCAGCTATTGCAATCAGTATAATTATGCAAACAGCATTTATGGAATGCAGAGCAGGAATGACTTTGGCACAGAGTTCTGAACATGACTTGAGAGTATTAAGGAATATAATCCAAAGGAAATGAGACCAACAGAACGTGTCCTCTTTTACGCCTAGCATTTTTAGCAAGCATATTCACCTACTAAACTCGTGACATTTTCCTAACCAGTAGAAGGAATTTGCTGACTCTTCTGCACATCTTGTCTTGTGCTTCGGCACGTTGCCGCAACAAGTTTTAATTAATACAACATATGCCTGAACAACTGCTGTCGAAACACTGTTGTTGTGCATGATTTATTCTACTGACTGCATATCTGAGGTGATGTGCCTGCCTATGTGTTGATTGTGTTAGCTGACATCATGCTGACCTTGGGGTATTAGCAAGCTCTACAGAGACAAGGCAAGATGTTGATTCTGATTTTTTGCCATTTCCCGTTAGGAAGTCTTCATCCTCTGATACAGCATCAACATTTGGCCTTGGATTGGGGAGGTGACTAATTACTATCTACCAGTGAAAAGATTTGGCTTTTTGAATGTAGCCTGATCGCCTCCGCTGGGTGACTGCTTCCAGTGTGCTCACATCACGGTAGTATTGGTGAATAGAATCCATCCTGCTGGGGAAGTGAAAAGGGGGCAGAATTCTGCTTCTTGGAGACAACTCAGTGGCTTCGGTAGGGCTTGTTAGACCCATTGTCACATTGAGGCTCTTGATGTACCTCCTGATGTGTTTGGCAGTTTTGGACACGCTGGGCCCATTCCAAGGTGCAGTGCAGATGAATGGGATCAGCTATTGATCTGGTGTGACAGTTGCTATTGAAAATGATTGTTTCTTTACTCTTTTTTCACCTAGCCTATTTGCAGTAGTGACTACTTCTGCAAGCTGTAGGCCCAGTACGTTGCATGGGGCCCTTTTAGATTGGAGCAAATGTTTTTACTGGCCCTGTACTAGCTCCTCGGAAGAAGTCGGGTGCTGGGCAACAAATGCAAGTAGAGAAGTGTTGCTGAATTCTGCCTTCCTCTGAAGAGTTCAAAACCGTTCTTCACATCTGTGCTAGCCCTGCGACATACGTTAGGCAGACATACGTTGTGGGGAAAATGCCTCCATGAGTCACATCTGTGTGTTTCAACCCATGTGGAATTTACAACCACACCGTATAGTCCAATCTGGGCATTTCTTCATGGCAAAGCCATGCTAGTCTCCCCTCAGGTGCTGTCAGTCATCCTTTGAGAGACTTCCTGTGTCTGCATGTATCCCAGGAGCATTAGCCAGCCTAGAGCAGTGGGAGTTTCCCTGTGAGGGCAGTGAACTGCCTGCCCCTGCTAATGACATGATGGGTTCGGGTGGCGCAGCAGGATCTGCATGTTTTTTGTTTACTGCATTTGACTGAGCAAGCAAGCATGCGTGGAGAGCTGACTGGGAGCAAGCCTCTAGCCACTCCTGGGTATTTGCTTCCAGGCAAGCAGGCATTGGTTTGTGCCCCAAAGGAGGCACAAGGGAGGATCATACAAGCAGCAGCTCCACATTCCTTCACCACACCCACGCAGGCAAAGATCTCAATTCTAAAAAGTTGTTCATGTAAAAAAGAGCTTACACTAACTCCACAAGGCACTGGAGGGACAAACTGATTATTTTGATTAGCTCCAGAGCCTTGCCCACTTTCATGCCCTGTCGCTGCTACACTCATGCCCAACCCACTGATTATGCAGCTTGGGCTGCCATCCTTTTCTGGGAGAAAGCCCCACTGAACACAGTGAGATGTGAGAGTAGGCATGAATAGTGTAATATTAACATCAGTAGATACTGCATCTCCTCTCTTCCTCCACCAGTGGGAAGAGGAATGAAGTGCTGATGAGAGGGGCTCCATTGGGTTTCTCCCCAGATCCCAACCGAGCAAAATATCAAGCAAAAGCTGCTTTTGCAATGGTCTTCTACTTTTTTGCATGGGACTCTCCTCTTATAGACCCAGCCTAATTTTGCCCTCTAAAACTAAAAACTAGCATAGCACAGTGGCTAAGAGACTGAGCGGTGAGTTCAAATCTCCTCTCCTCTCTAAACCTACTAGGTGGCCTAAGAGTGACTTGCCTATCCCAATATGCAAGTGGCCCTTGGCCCCCTTCCCCAGTGATTTATACAGAGAATCCTGACCATTTCTGTTGGTGCTAGTTAGGTTTACTGAGATAATATATGTAACATACTTTTAACACTTGAAGAGCCGGGGCATGTCTACTCAGAAGTAAGACCCATTGAGTTCAATGGAACATACACCCAGCTATGTGTGTGCACTAAGCAGCCTAAAGCCATATGGAAATTGAGAATACCAGTAATTGGGATGCAATGCTGAGCTGCGCAATGCTTTGGTCCAACCCCACATAGCAGCTCTTCAAAGGATTTGCAACTCAAACTATGTCTTATGCCATATTTTAAATGAAATAAACAATTACACGTGTGGGTTCAAATCGAAGCACTAATGTTGCAAGGCATAAAAATGCAAAAGATCCTCTCATTACTGCTTTCATTTAACTACCCTGTGTTGTGTTTTGAATTTTAGTGCTTTGCATTTAAAAACAAACCACAACCCGAAGGGGGTGAGAATAAATCACCATTACCATGCTGGTTTCCCCCCACAGAAACGTTTAGACCCAAATGTTTAATGCATGATTTTTAATGACGCAGACAGAATTGCTAACCAAAGCTATAATGCTCCTGCTGCTATAGTGGAGCCACTATAGTGGAGCTTCTGTAACTCATAAGATCTTTTCCTAAAGAATCCCAGATTTTAAAAATCCTTTCTTGTTTGTAGCGTGTGTGGTTTTTAGTTGGAGTGACTGGTCTTGAGCCTCTGTCCAGCCATTCACACCTCAGCCCTGACAAGACTGCTTAAAATGCAAACATTTTCCTTTTCCAGTCTTAATGTCCCATATGTGACGTGTTACTGATTGCTGCTAATGAAGTAGAAGGACAATGTGAAATTCAGGCCAATACATAATACCAGTGAGGCTTATGCTGGATATGTAAAATGGAGCAGAGTTTGGAAGGGTAGGACTGAAAGGGGGGGTAGAAGGATCAAGACACACAATATTTATTTAACCATTGTATTGTTAATCTGTGGAATTCCTTACCAAAGGATGTGGTGCTGGTGCCTGGCCTCGATGCCTTTAAAAGGGGATTGGATAAATTTATGGAGGAAAATATCATCATAGTCACTAGCCATGATCGGTAAATGCAACCTCCTGGTTCTAGAAGTAAGCTATATATATCAGAATTTGCTAAACTATAACCTGCAGTGCTGGAGGTGAGGCCAGCAGAAACCAGAACAGCAGGATACGTTCGTGGGGCAAAGCAAGATTGCTAGCCTGTCTTCCTCATCTTTCTGTTTTGGGGATGTTTCAGAGGGCAAGATCAATGAACCTCAACTGGTGTGATTAAGCAGCCGGCAGTGCAGCTGCTCAGTTCTGCAGATGCCTCCACGTTCCCAGTCTGTGCATGCCGTTTTGGATAGTTGGGCTTAATTTGGACATCACAGGGTTTTTTGTTTTTTACTTTAGTGGGATAAATTTCTACTCGCTTCGTTTCTGAGCTTGGGGAATACTTGGATTATTGGTACTTAGCAGTTGTTTATCTTTTTAAAAAAATGCCTTTGTTTTGTATTTTTCAGAAATTCCTCTGTGCAGACTTTTGCAGAACATAGTGAGAGGATCGTCAACAAACTAGGACTCTGTTTGTAGAAAAGGGCTGTGTTGCCCAGTGGGCAGCAGCCTTGGTTGCCCAGGAAGAATGAGAAGGAATCCGTTCCTCTATCTTCTCCTCTTTGTGGCCACAGCTATGGGATATCTCTCCAGACACTCCGCAATGGACTTGGATGCCACACCCCGTATGACAATTGTGTATAACGGTAAAGAAGTTTCCCTATATTAAAATAAATCTCTTAGCTAAGAACATTTGAATGCATATGTGGAATCGCCCATGTTCAAATGTATTCTCTATAGACCTGATATGCAAATCCTGTACTCTCTCCCTTCATTATTCCTTTGTGAATTTTAAAGGCTTATTTTGCATTATTGCACCTTTCTGCATTTAACAACAATGGGTGCACATTGTGTATTGACAACTTCCTCTGGTGCATGTTTATACAAAAATAGAATTATAGGGTGCTCTGACAACACTCCACAGCCTGCTGTTATGGGTAATCTGTGTTTGCTGTGAATTGTAGAGTACACACAATTCCCCACCCATTTCCCGTATATAATCGTGTATAAGTAAAAAAATTATGCCTTAAAATTGCCCAGAAAACCTGACATCAACTTATACATGGGGGAATACGGTAAATGCCTTGAGTCACATGATGGGCAGAGCAAGGCCTTAGCTGTTCCAAGTGCTTCTGAGTGTGCTTGTAAGCCACAGAGCTCTAACTGGCTGCTGAGTCTTTGAGCATGCTCAAAAGCTGTCCAGGAAAATTCATGGAGCTCTATGGAAAGTGAAACTGAGCCACATAACACTGCACATTTACTCGCAATACAAACTGGGACAGGGTCAGTGATGTCATGCAGGGGGTACGCGGGGGTACGCGAGTACCGGTTTCTAGGATTACAGCTGGCCCCGCCCATTCGCCCGCCCACTCGTCAACTCCGCCCTCTGCAACGTTTGAATTTCCTGCACGTTTGAGTTGCCTGCATGTTCTCAGAGCCAGGCAGGCAGGCAGGCAGCGAGCGGAGCCTTTCCTTTCCTTGCCACTGAAAAATGAGTTGCTCTGGGGTTTTAACATGATGCCAGGCCTCCTTAACATGTTCTGGGGGTGCTGTGGAATACTGTTGCAACTGTTGGGTCAGTTTAAAATCATCTGAGGCCTCAAAAAGGGCTTTTTGCATGTCCCTTCCTGCCACGACCTCACTTCTGGCTTATGACGTCACTTCCGGTGGGCGGGTCCCGACACGTGTCAATCAAAAGTGAGTACCTGTTATTAAATCATTTAGATGACACCACTGGACAGGGTGCCTGTACCTCTAACCATTGTGTAGAAGAGGGAATTTGGGCAGGTGTAGCTCAACATGGAAAGGTTTCAAAAGCTTCACTTGCCCAAATTATCTCTTCTATACAATGGTTAGAGGTACAGGCACCCTGTCCCAGTTTACATCTGGTAACCCTACCTATATTGTTTGACCATTTTCCACCAATGATGTGCTGGATATTGCAATTCTACCAGTGT